>JAINUG010000304.1:735000-983255 GCA_029706075.1 Aldrovandia affinis | reverse complement strand
GAACCAATTGCTCCTAAAGATTTTCAAGTCAAACTTGAAAGGCCTTCTGTTATTGCACCTGCTACAAAAGTAAACTTTCAACATAACAGACACTGTGTTAGGTTTTTACTTGAGAAGACTCTATGTGTGAGATGGTCTATACAAGTCTAGGCAAGTTTAACAGCAAACATGCCATATGAATGACCACTGCAGTTGGCACGCATCCTCCACACCTTCATCTCACCTTAATTTGTGTCAGCAGCACAGAGCACACGGAGCACTGTTATTAATAGAAGTGCAATATTATTGGGGGCCAGAAAGAATTTAGCATTTGTAGCCAGCAAAAAGATCACACATGTATACATGTCTGCCAGATTTTCTTGAAACCCTGGCAACAGATGTTAGAGTAATAATGTACTTCCTGTGAAGCATTTCCACCATTCCATTCATACAGTACTTGGTTCTGTTCCTAAAGTTCTGAGAGGTTGCATCAGCCTGTGTCCTATGTTTGTTTCAGGCAACCTGAATGGCCATGTGTTCAACACACCTCAGTCATATGTGAGTGAAGCAGGGAAAAACCTGCGGGAGAAGGTTCCCTGACTGGAAGGGAGATGTGTGCAGTCAGGTATAACAGGAGAACTGAAGGGTCAATATAGACCAACACTGAGACCACCAGAACACAACGTCGATAAAGATCACCAAAAGGTAAATACAAAGGGAACTTCAGATAAAGGGAGCAAAAGGACAATACAGGCCAATACTGAGACTAAAAACAAACTGGGTTAATACTGAGGGACACTGAGACCAAGGGGGCAGAGGGTCAATAAAGAGGGAGACTGACAACAAGGCAACAGTAAGTCAACATAGAGGGACACTCGAACCATGGGGACAAAGTGTTGATAGAGACCAAAAGCGGACAGAAGGACAATACAGACTAACATTGAGACTAAGAAGGGCTAATACAGAGGGACACTGAGATCAAGAAGACTAAGGGTCTCCTGAGTGGCTCAGTCGATAAATGCCCTTAGAGGATTGAGTGTGGCCATTAGCCCTGCCATACCTATGTCTGCAGTGGCAGGACAGTTGGTTTTGTTCTGCTAGGCATCAGCTAGGTTTCCTCAGATTACTGTTGCAATAGCTCCTCCCAACTATGCATGAGGTCCTTACAGGCTACCAGTTGTCATCAGTGAGAGAAACGAGAGAAACCCTTTGACACCAGGTCCGCTAAAGTACTGTGTGGCCTGTGTTGTGGAAAACAGCCAGTGATTTGTGAGTGTGTTTGTTGGAGGGGTCTATGCGCTTCAGCTCCTTGCATGGATGTGTGTGATGGATTAAATCTCTTACGGTTCAGAGCTCAGAAACAGTGTCTTGAGAATATCTTGATATTGGCTGCAGTTCCACTTTTTAGTGAGCTAAGCTTTAATTTTTGAAATATTGGATCCAAAATAAAAGTGGAATGTAATATTTGTCACTACACTAGCTGAAATCAGAGAAGTCAGGCACAAAATGAAAAATACTGTTTCAGCTAAAAGAAACGAAATCAAGTGTATATGTACTGAGTAGTTCTGTTGAGCATAGGATAAGAGCAGGTAACTACCAAGATAAAGGAAATGACGACATAATGTGTCTTAATATGGCGCTGGGCCACCACAAACCACCAGAACAGCTTCAATAGATTGATAGCTGGCATAGATTCTACAAGTGTCTCGGTTGAGTTCGGTCGTCAGTCAGTGACCACTCGTTCCTTGTGGATGGGGGCATTGTCATCCTGGAAGAGACCACTCCCATCAGGAAATAAACGATTCACCATAGGATGAAGGTGGTCACTCAGAATAGCTTTGTATTAATTTTAATTTTCCTTGCCGTCTTAGGGTTAGGTGCATGCCATGAAAATGTACTCCACACCATGAAACTGTACCCCACACCAAAGCCACCAGAACCCTTCATTTACTCAAGTGTTTCCTTTATTTTGGCAGTTACTTGTATATGTTTACTAGCACTGAAGTGATAGACAACATAGGCAATCGAATGTGTCAAGGCACTTAATGAGGAAATCACCAAGAGCTTCAGTGTCCTTCACATTTCACCTTTAAGCAGAGGGGGAACAGTGTGTAGAGCATTCCACATCCCAGTGACCGAGTTACAGTGGAAATCCAAAAAGCCTACTAGGAGCCTGGGTGAACTTTGACTGTGTGAACTCAAAATTGTTAGGTTTCTGAAGAACGGTGATGTCAAAAAAGGACAGAGGAACAGAAGAACGAAAGGACAACCTGAAAACATAGTGCCCCTTTTGGCTTCATTTGCAGAACACAGAAACACTATTCCGTTTAATCAAAATTAAAAAAAGGTGCACGCCTGTACAGTATATCCTTTGGAATTTGCTCTTGCGTTGTCCTTGGTCTAAAACAATTTCCCCCTGCTCACCACAGTGCTAGCAGGTCTCTGTAATGGGCTATTCAGCAAGCATCATAGTCACAGGACCTCCTCTTACCCCTCTGCCAATTCAGCAATTACCAGCCTTCCACTGCGCCTTGTCTCCACCAGCCTGGAAACCACAAGTGCGCCTTCTGTTCAATCGGCCATCGATGGGGCCGCTTGTTTTAATGAACACCTTGTCTTCTCGTGTCCCCGAGGACAAAAACCACAAAGCAATCTCAGGTAATTTAAAACCAATGTCTGCTATCTCCCCTCTGCCACTGTGAGCCGGAGCTTAAAAAATCCCGCAACTAAAAACCACTTGGGACCGCTGGGCCATTTCGGTCCGACCTTATTTCACTTATCTATCGGCTGCGCCCGCCAGGGCCTGTCTCAGCGCCGGACGGCAAATACGCACGCTGTCTGTTTGGGGGCTTTGAACTTTCAGGAAGGGATTTCAACAGTCAATCTCAATATCATTACCAATCGCAGCGTGTTGCTGTCTCTCATTGATTCGGGTGGGAATAAAGAAGTTTCGGAGGGAGATTTCAGTGGATAATCTGTTTCACTGGCCGAGTAGCTTGTCAGCCATGTACTACACCACAAACGCTCCTGCAAGCGATAGCGTCGGGCCTGGATATGAGACGCAGACAAGAGATTCCTGTGGGGGTTTATCCACCGATCTCTATTTCGATACACTTACGACACAACCTCTGAACGGTGCTGATATTTCATTTCACACTTTCTTGCAGAGCTTTCTATAGAAAGCTTTAAAAACCTACAGTACTGCAAGCAATTTAAACAATCCTTTTAGGTCTAGCTGTTCGATGGCAGAGTTTCCATGAAAGGGCTTTGCGAGTTTGAATTTCTCTCTTGATTCATGTTGCCCTTGTGTGCTGTCTGCACTATTTCTATTTCCGATTTAACAAGACCTACTCATTTTGCACCTCCATACCACATTTTCAGTCATCAAAATATCTATAAAGCAAATTCTCCTAACCACAGAAGACAACCCGATGGACACTAAAAGCTATGGCATTGTAAAGTAGGTATTGCATGCTTAATGAGTTCTTCATTTCTGTCAGCAAAGCCATTGTAAGAAAAAAAAACATGTTTAAAGTACAGGCATTTATCCACAAACCAGATGCAATGAATCATATTTCATTTGTATTAAGCCTCAAATACAATAGTAAAGGTATAGCCACCTTCTAAACCAATCAGAGATAGAAAATTGCCTATTATTAGGTAGTGTATCTGGTATGCAGCAATACTGGGAAATAAATCCTGGGATAATGTACAGAGTTTAAAGTAATATCCATGCAGATAGATTAACAGTCTTGAGAAGCAGGTATCACAGAGAATGTCACACGCAACCAAGTGTGCAAGGTGAACCACTGACTGCAAGGCTACCACTATAGAGATGCCACCATCACAATGACATGGACTAGTTGAACAATTAGCCACACAGTGCACATTGTGTGTCTTTCGCTTGGTAGAAGCCCTCACCAAGGACAAGTTATACAGCTTACTTCTTGTGTTTTATTCATTTACTTTTTATAAATTCATACAGCTGGATAGCCAGTGAAGCAGGACTCTAGCACAATGACCCATTTGAGAACTGAGCACGCTACCTTTCAGTCACCTTCCAAGTTCCTCACCCCCGTTGAGCCAAACCGCCGCCGTAATGCCTCTGTACACTGATTAATCAATAGACTCAGATCAAAGGAGCATTGCTACCCTGAGCTGGAATCGGTGGAAGGGCCTTGAAGAGCACCTATGATATTTCTGTAATGAAATGAAACACAGTGTCTGGCGTACTTTACCAATGATTCAGCTCTGCAAGGGCCACGTGCTGTGCTTGTTGTGCGCCTGCTACTGTGCAGACCCATTTAATCAAACGCCTTCTCTGTGGGTCATTCTCAGACACTTAAGTGGCACCTGAAAAAGTAATTCATAGTTTCAATGAAAAATGCTTGTAATAAAAGACAACTGTGTTGGATCTTTTAATAGAATGACACTTGGTGCCTTATGTACCATACATTTGCTGCATCAGAATTCCCTGCATTCCAGAATGCAGGGTGTGCGAGCTTAAGCTGCAGTCATCTCTGCAGCCGGGCCTACGGGAAATAGCACTCGGTCCTGTGGCTTGGTTGGATTAAGAGGTTGAGCCACAGACGGGACAGGGTACGCCCAGCCAGACACCCTGCTAAACCGGGCCCACAAGCCTGTCGCAACAGGGAACAGGGACGGCAGCACCAAGATGACGCCCCCCAGAGCAACGGCCCATGGCATGACAACGAAAGGGTGTCGCGGTGTCTTCCGTCACCCCGCTAAGTGTCACCTGAACTGCGTCGAGCCCCAGTGTGTAAAACAAACACACCAGCAGGGAAAATCATGTCAGGGCCAAGCATCTGAGGGAATTTTTTCTTTCTTTTTTTTAAGTCAGAAAGAAGCCTTTTCTGTGCATTCACTATGCTCTTGCCTCGGAAATATAAAACTGTCAACAAATATGAGTGATGTCCTCTCAGATTAAGCGATGCAGGAAGGATGAGATTTGCTGTGTAAACTACTTGAGATACACGGGACGTCAGAGTCGGATGTAATGCGCTCTTGAACACAGTTAAGGAGATATGAGGCATGACAGCCAGTCGTCCTCTTTTAAATGTTTTCAATGATGACAGACGACCGCCCGCCGACGTTGCGCTTCGCCGCGGCGTCTCAGGCGTCCGCTTTGGTCGGACTCATAAAGTACTTCCGCTCCATGATTATGCTAAATCTGTCTCCATTTTTACAGCCTGACACCCTGCAATCAAGATGCATCTTCGGCTTCTCCGAGAGAGCTCCTCCTCAAGTCTGCTTTGAGCCCATCACTCGTGGAGTGACAGCTTAATGCGATGGTGCACAACAGTGCCCGCAGTGAACACAGTGCGGAGTGACTGAGTAGGGATTTAGTGCAGAATGAGTAGAGGATAGAGGCAGTGCAAGTGCCGTACACAGGTACTGTGTAGTGCACAATCACTTATTGGTATTGTATAAAATAGCGATATACAGGTAACTGGCAAAACAAAGGAAACACCGACATAGTGTCTTAAGATGGCGTCAGATCACCACGAGCCACAGGAACAGCTTCAATGCACCTTGGCATAGATCCTACAAGTGTTTGGAGCATTTCCACACCTCCACACCATTTTTCAATTAGAAACTCCATTGAAGGAACAGAACCCTTTATTTACTTAAGTGTTTCCTTTACTTGGGCAGTTACCTGCACTATTTTCATAATATCAGTGGACGACCATGTATTATTTAGTAGCCTAAATACTGATGTATGATATTAATTATAGATATATTAAAGGTATGCTTTAATGACAGTGTGCAGGTGATGTGTGGTTTATGGCTTATCTGTCGTGAAGTCACACGTTCCATGTATCTAACACTGTGATGACATGTGGAGTTTATGACAGAACCCCCACCCCCACACACACCTTGAATGTAAATTAGGATGATCTCATTTTGTGATTTATGTCTTTGTTTTTGTGTCGTATTTTGTTCTGTGAAATTGTTCTGCGGGTGTGATGTATAGTAAGTATACTGTTTTGGTAAAGATGTGCTGACAGTGTGAACGTAGATTCTCTGTTTATTATAGTGCTATAAACAATACAGCGTGTAGCAATGTTTAGGGTTGTAATGTGTAGTGACAGTTGTACAGTATGGTTGTACAGTGTTTCGATTATTATTTACACACATGGTGTGTAGCGACCCTGCATTTGGAGATGTGAAGAGACAGTTTGCAGCTATTGTGTGGCAACACAACATATTTTGTAGCAACAGCTATTTCACTATGTCACTTGTTTTTTTTGTTGGAGAAAGCATGCGGAGACGTTGCTAGATAGTGATAGCCCTATATTATTTCGGTTTTGCGAGAATGGGAGAGACGGTTGCAGAAACCAAATTAAGATTGGACTTCACCTGAATTCCCTTGAGGACCACTTATAAGCATTTTAGCAAATTGCTGGTGACATATTCAGAACTTGAACTGACAGCAGAACAGGAGGTGTGCCAACTTCACTGTGCATGAGGAAGTGAGGCTGGCTTGCTGGATCTGTCCACCGCACATTCCATCATGTCCACTACATGAACTTTATACGGTGTACAGATGATGGTGTACTATTCCAACAGCTGTAAAAAGGTCATAATAGTGACAATTGAGAAATTGTCTGGGAATAGAAACCTATACTGTAGACCTACTGTGTGTTTATAGTCTGTTTCCCCCCATTGAAAGCAATTAAGGGTAAGCCACAATTGTCCGATTGCACTTTCCGTGTGAAAGAGCCATTATGGAATTGGTTTCCTAAATGCCTCGCCACACTGCCACCTGAAAGTAAAAATGTAGATCAGCATGTGATTGGCCCATTCACCCTACTTGCCCTCATCCCTCCCAGAGTAACAGTACAATACAGTGAAGCTCTACCAGGACCAGGGATTAATATGCCTTAATATTAATATACAGCCAGTACATGCATGGAGGTGTATGCTGCCAGACACCATTAAGTGAGGAGTAAGTGAGAAATAGAGACAGAGAGAAAGAGTAAGACAGGAGATGTGGTGGAGAGAGAGGTGCACTATCTAGATGATTGCATAATATTCAAATATATGAAAAGCATATATCAATACATTTTTATCTAATTAAAATGAACTTCTCTTCCCTGACAAATGATGAACAGAGAGAGTGAGAGAGAGAGAGAGAGAGAGAGAGAGAGAGAGAGAGAGAGAGAGAGAGAGAGAGAGAGAGAGAGAGAGAGAGAGAGAATGCTTCTCAGACTCGAAGACTCAATGTTCAGGATGGAAGAATCTGCCAAATAAATATAATTGTAAAGAATAAATGCTAAGAAGGCACTAAATCTGATCAGTGTCAAGAGTCATGAATAAACAGTTGCTGGATGGAACACAGGATCCTACAGGTAGACTTTGGCTTTCCCCTCATGGGTATCTCGGGTACTTGCAGTCTAGAGATGGCATGCCTTCAGTGGAGGGCTGCACACGGGGTGGGAGCAATGGACAGACACAGTAGTGGGGATGAGGTGCACGTTTTCATCATGTGCTCTACCACAAGCTCGTGGTAGAGGAGATGATGTGAATCTGGTCAAGAATACAGATATTTTACATTGGTCAGAGAATTGTGGAAGACTTTCCACGGGGAAATGGGCACGTTGGGACCAAAAGATGATCAATGTCATAGAAGATGTTTGATTATTCAGGCATTTGGTAAGAAATACGATTGAGCGTAAAAGGGTCCACAGACCTCAAAGACCAGTCGTGGTTTTCAACATATAATATGCCCATTACAAGCTGCCTGATGATCTGGTTTATGGGGTTGGAGAGTGCACAGTAGAGTAGATGAGGAAGGACGCATCTTTTTTTAAATTATTATTCCTGTCCTCCAATAAGATGTTCAGTATCAAGCTGTTTTTAAATCTTAACAGGAAGGAAAAAAATGTATTATTCAATTATTTGTCACTTTTTTACTGAAGAAAAAAATATTAGAGTACTGAGCCCAAGTGCCATCAAGGCTGCACTTTGATCAATGACTGAGATCACGATATTCTCTGAAAGAATGGCCCTTGAAATACTCCAATTCCCCCTCTGACATCAAAATTCTACAAGAAAGAATGAAGACCCTGCATTCTACTCCCAAACCATTGAAAGTAGATGCACTGGTGGCAGTTCAATGACCCTTTATGGATATACATTTCCAAGTTTTTGCTAGCAAATACTGGCAGATGGAATATTGCTGTTGTTGTCAATAATACACATGGCATTGCGATTTTGTGAATTTACTGCCAAGCAACTGATTAGCCTACCCTATTTTAAGGGAATACCTTGTTTTAAATTCTTATTTTTCTGTCCTGTGCTTAAAAACATTTTTCCATTAAAACTTTAATTTTCCAACTAAATATTGAACAAATTGACTGGTTATTTTTCTAATGAACATTTCCCCATAAAACCTCATGTATTCTCCCTTTCCTTAACTGAAGGCAAACCATTCAAAAATATCCCAAAAGTCTCTGCTTATTGTATCTCTCAAACATATACAGTACCCATCAAAATTATTCACAAGCTTGGTAAAGAATAGATTAAAAACTTGATAATCTTTTAGCGAACAGGTCTATGTGTAATTTAACCAGTTAATGTTCCCTGTCCGGTTCTCTCGCCCAGCACAGTAAGAACTGAGTGTGTATACAATACAATCTGCAGCTGGACCCTAGACCCCGGTCAGAGTCAAACAAATGTTGGCTTTCAGGGTCGCTGTACAGCACTCGAACAGCTGAAAAGCATTTGCGGCGTGTGGTTGGACTGCCTTTTTTTGGGGGCGGGGATTATTCACACAGCACTTGTTGACGCCTTAGCCCAATTTTAGTCTGCCATGAAATAGAGCCTATTTTTTTTCCCCTCTATCAAGAACCTTGATGCCTGGTACAGGACTTATTAAGAGAGGTCTCTTAAGGTCTCTTAAGCACAAACTTATGTTACTTAGTGCAAACAGCCACAGCATATTAATTCATATCTGCAAAGTGCAGCCAACCCACATATACCTGAGTTATACTAGACAAACACATGCTGTTTACTGCGCTTTACACCCAACACTGTTCAGTGCAGTGATCCGTGCGTGCACAGGAACAGGTACCGCCAAAGCTGCGTGCTTCCTCTCCCCCCTGCCTCAAATACCTTTGATGAATACAAGCATGATGGATGTGTATTTTTGTCTAAATTGATTCTCTACATGGTGGCAACTCAATATCAGGGGGCTTGAGACGTGATTTATTCCTGGCCACTCCTATTCGATTAGCCGTGCGCCGTCTGGTCGCCAGGAGTAGGCCCCACTTTGAGTGAAACAAGAAGTTGATGTGTGATGACGGTGACCCTCAGACACTGCGGATCCTCCCCCTTCCCGCCTCCCCCCCCTCCTCTCAGCCTCCAGAACTAGTAGACAGCTTCCCACCATAAAGTCAACATGCCGGCAAAATCCGCCAAACCACAAGGCAAAGGCAGAAAGAGAGACAGAGAGAGAGAAAGAGAGCGAGGAGAGAGAGAGAGAGAGAGAGAGAGAGAGAGAGAGAGAGAGAGAGAGAGAGAGGAAAAAAAGATTCTCTCTCTCAGTTGCACTGAGATTTATTTTCCATTTTCTTTGCGCTCTCTTGTCGGCAACTAGTCAAACAAGAAAGTTACAATGCCAGAAAAAGACTCCTCCGAGAATTCCTCTCCAGAAGAGAGGATGATTGCGTTTGATCTTGCAAAACATGGAAACAAACAAGGGCATTACGGTGCTTTGTTGTTGTTTTTAAGATCTGGAGTGAGTGCTGACTGTTACGCTGGTAGAGTATGAATAATTCAAGGTTGAGTGTTGGCCTGTTGCAGAGGTATTTGCGCATGTCCTTGATTTGCTCAAAGTATTACCAGAAAAAAAGGGTAGGTCGGTCACTCATTAAGAGAGCAATCGTGTGCATTTGCAAAACCTTGGCAATCCTAATACAAAGAAATCACAGTCTTCCAACACATGCCTGGGTTGGATTCACATAGCAATGTTCTACAAAACAAGCTTAGGATTGTTTTTACTCAACTTAATGGCATTTGCTAACAAGCACCCAATAACTTCTGACTGTGTGTATCCAGGAAGACTTTTATTCCAGTCAAGTATCATATGAGAGGAATGAGAAGAAGTGGAGAAGTAGTCAGAGAATACATGTGTGAACAGGAGACCGGAGATCACGGCTGAGGCCCATATGGAAGGGTCGTTGCGAAGCTCTTCCGAGTTCCTCCCTCAGGCGTGGTGGTGAAGGCTTTAATCCCGTTGGGGGCTCTCAAAGGGCTCTGTTCAATCTTCCCATCTCCATCCTCCAAAACGCACATGCCTTTGTCTCACGGCTGACCCACATAAATCCTCTGTCTAAAATATCCAGGAAAAAACCTTTGGCCGGCTTTAATACCTCAAAGAGTCTCAGAGTGGCGGCGGGAACCCAGAGGGACCTCAAGCCCTTTTTAACGACCACGGCAGACACAGAAGGGCTCTCCGGGCGGTCCTCAGACCAGTCACTACTGTGACTGAGGTCAACCGACACCCTGCTCAGCTCTTTTACCTAGATCGATATCAGAAGACTGGACTCATAAAAACGATGTTAGTACCCTGCAAAAGTCAGGCTGACGTTGATTTGAAACTGACTAGCCCACTAATCAGAAAACAGAACCCTGGAACCCATATTTGTGCTTTTACTCAATGAATGATCCTACCATGTAGAAATGCACATCTTGTAAGTCACTCTGGACAAGAGCGTCTGCTAAATGGCCAAAATGTAAATGTCAAATGTTACTGATGTTAAGGCTGTGGATTGGATCCCATCCTAAATGGAATAAGCTATTAACAGTGGATTTGGATCAGGCATTCAAGATCCAACCCAGATAGTATTCTAAATCTAATCAGATTAGTAAAAGATTCACAACTGAAGTGTTGTATGTGATCTGTAAATTACTGGAGGAATACAGTAATCTAGAATGTGTTAGTTTGGGCTAATTTGTACAACTAAAACAGCAGACACTAGATGGACACAATCTTTTAAGTAGGGGTGTGTGTTTCATCTGTGTGTTATGATCCACATTATTTGACCACGTTTTTCCACAATGAAGAATAACTTTCCCCTATTTCAGTATTTTTCACTCAGCATTTTCAGTTCTGCCGATGTTCTGCTGATGCATTTATGAAGGAATCATCAGAAACAGCCTGGACGCATTTAACAAATCACAAAACCAGAAAAAGGTATTCAAACAAAGTCTCAAAGTCAAAGGCAAAGGCAAAGTCAACATTTTTGGAGAATGCAGCCTAATTGTGTTTGTTTTCATGCAGTCCCTTGCAGGCAGACACAGGAAACAATGTGGAAGCATTAATCGAAGCAGCTTTGGTCTTTTTATACTGTACAATATAAAATGTGTAAATTCTCATTTTCAGAGAGAATCCGGTTTTTGTAGGGACCAGAAGGGAGTACAATGACGTCAACTGTACTATTACAAAGAGCAAAGCCCTATACATAAACTAAACATTAAAACATCAGTTGGCACTTCGAATGCATAACGTAATGTGACATTAACAACCTCTCGAAAAACAAAAGGATTTACAAAGCACTTAGTGCACTTAAGACCGCATTAATATTTTTCATTATTAATTGCAATTCAATTAAAGATCTCTTGACCTATTTTTCTAATGACAGTTTTTATAGAAATAACTGTCCACAAAGCGCAAACAGACCACTCCATTACGTCACAAGCTAAATGCTGCTATCTTTTCTGTATATGTAGAAAACATGGTAAATTCCTAATCTTTTCCTGCTTTCTACTAAATTATGGATAAATCCATGTGTTCAGTAATATCTTGAAGGCTGGCCATACAGATAATATGATTTATGCATGAAAAGAAGCATTCCGTAGTGTACGGTATCAATGCATTTTGAGAGCTGTCTCTCGTAAATTGTCAGATTTTCCAGGAGTTATTTTTTTACTTGAGGAAGACAAAAAGAAAGCTGATCTGGGAATGAAAATAACACCAGCATTTGACTAAAACTGAATTTCAGCACACAGCAAAAACAAGTGTGTGCATTACACAGAGACAAGTTTATATATCTGCAGTGTATTATTTTCACATTGCAATAATAAAGAGATTAGACATTGTTGATCCATTCAGGAAAGACTATTCAAAAGAGATCAAACAAGCGCTTTGCTGGGATTATTTCTAATATTAACCTTATTCCTGCCGAAGCGCACATTTGCGTGCATGAAAACGTTCACCACATTTAAGAACAGCACTCTCCAGATTTATACCTGAACAGCGCAGGATTAACGAGATGAATGTCAAAAGAATACCCTGAGAGAGTAGAACTATTTTGGACATCTGCGCAGGTTAGTGCTAGGGTGAGAGCTGGCAGTGTAGTATAATGTTCAGGGAACTGGGCTTGTAACGCTAAGGTTGCAGGTTCAATCCCCAGGTGGGGAACTGCCGCCGTACCCTTGAGCAAGGTACTTAACCTGATTTGCTTCAGTTAATATCCAGCTGTATAAATTGATTGTATGTAACAAAATGTAAACTGTGTAAGTTGCCCTGGATAAGATCACCTGCTAAATGCCTGTAATGTAATGCGCCAGAGGTACAGTAACCAGGTTCCACCTGTGAAGGTTACGGCTGGCTCACACCCTGTTATTCCAAAAATTCAGTCAATGACATTACATTTTTATTGCACTCTTTTGTTTCCAAAAAGAAGGTCAATCTTTCTCTGCTCTCCACATACAGATTCCATAAAATGGCGCGGCAACTCCTGTGTTAACTTGCAGTGTAGCTTTGTTTTTGGTAATATCTCGGCTACATTATTAACTAGTAGTTATCTAATGTTATCTAAGTTAGATACTTATAATGCATTAAGTAGCTAAGTAAACCTAACCATCTGCTAGCAATGAGGCTAGCAAGCTAGGTAGCGGAAAAAAACCAGCTACTGTCAGCCGTAGTCTCAGTAAAACGGATAATATAAAACAATAAAACCTAATAATATTAGAAATCTCCGCTGACAAATGATGATAGATCAATGAATAGCCTCTGATATAGCCTGTGCATTGGACCCTGAAGCACATCTGGAAAATATGTGCCCGTTAATAACATTACTTTTTTTTTGTCCCTTGAAATGAAATGCCAATGAAATTAATGTATGTTCATCCATTATTGGCAACCAGGTAATCAGTTTTACTTTTGCCGCACGCAGCCTCAGTAGTTGCATGCCTTAGATTTCTTGGACAATGTCATAGGGTAAAAAAATTAAATAAAAGTGGTTTAGTGTCAGTTGCCATGGTAATGAGATGCGAACCTCGGTGTTGCATGCAGTGAACGAATCCTGCTTGTCAGATGGGTGCACTCTGGCTAACAGGGAGGTAGCTATCTAAGCTAAGAAAAGGCTAATTGCCTTGCATTTTCTTTTTAAATCCACAAAATTGGGGTTCAAATTACCACACGTTGGTTTAAACATATGGCGAAGAATGTCGTAATTCATTAGTTTAAACAAAAACGATTTGAGCAGAATTTTATATGGCGACGGCCCTCCCATGTTCAGCAGTATCTCCAAACTGATTAGCATCATCACTGGCTTCATGTTTGCGCTGCGACCTGCCACTGACTCCATTACACCATGTTACAGAATTTGACACTGTGAACAGGGTCAGGTTCAAGGGTCACCGGACTGGGGTCTCTTGACCCTAGCCCTAGGCTCTACCCTCTCAGCCATCCTATTACCCCCACATTGGCTGCTCATTACTCATTTACTCCTCAGACCACACAGCAACTGGGGATGCTGGTCAAAATTAGGCAAACAAATCACTTCTAGGCGGCTGGGCTTGCGAGTGTTTGTTATTTTTGCTTTCTTCTGCTTTTCAGGAAAACCTCAGCCGTGGATTTTCAAGGCAGTCCTCCGAATCTGGACACAAAGCAGTGAACAGTGAAGAACTGTGGGCAGCTCTGAATGTATGTAATAAATCCACATGGACAATTAGGCTGTCCAAAATCAGGTGGCATTGGCTCCAGCTTGTGTTGGTCTGACCTCAGATCTACAGCATTGGAGAGACGTCAGATGATGAATACAAGGAAAAGAAAATCAAAATTTAGTTTTTTAGCTTACATTTTTTAATAACAAATATTGGCTTATTATTAGCCAATATTTGTTATTTAAAAATGTAAGGATAATGATATATAATATAGTATAATTTAATATAATGTAAGGCTAATAATATAATCATTTTGGGCCAAGATCTTTCAGACAGTTAATAGATAATTAATTATTTGTTTCACTCCATTGTTATAAAGCAGTCATATCATGCATACTTTCTCAGAATAATCCTCCACCTGATGTGTCCTGTGAGACCATCAGATTGCAAAATCTGCAGTGAGTGGATCATGGATTTCCCATTATGATTGAAAGGACAGAAAATATATATCTCAACTTCCATAAACTTCTATTGCAATAACTACAATACCATTGTTTGTCATTCCAAAAGAGTGCTTCATCCCCTGCTGTGTTGTTCAAATGCTGAAATGCTGACAGATTTTGTCAGAGGCACACCCCCTACCCCCTCACCCGCACTCTTACAAACATTTAAGCACGACCCCTAACCCCAGCTCATTCTCTGCTGTCCTATCCAAGAAAACACCCAGACAGCTCAGTTTGACAGCCATGGTGCAGGCTGAAAAATTCATTCAGCTAAAATGATACATAAATCTAGTCGCACAGTATAAAGATGACTGTCAGGGAGTCCCCCAAGAGTCGAGCAGCCAGGTGGTGACACGGTTTCCATGTAACTATGACCTCACCCCAAGGCCCAGATGTCTGCTGACCGGGAGGTTATTACTGGTCATTATTCGTTAAGGGTCTGTACACACACACACACACACACACACACACAAACACATACACACACATACGCACACATGCATGCTCACACACATACACATACACACACGTACACACAAACTTAAACTTGTTTCTGGTAGATACCACTTAGAGGAAGCGTAGTATGAATGAAACAGACCCAAAAGCACCATTCAGAAAGTTTTGATCCAAAAAAATGCACATAATTGGGATACAGTCCACTGAACTAAAAGCAAAACAAGAACACACTCAGTGCTGATCTGAATGATGGCTGAATAAGAATAAAGAAACAATGAGATAAAACAGTCATTTGATGAGAGATGTATCTCCACATCAGGTGAGGAAACAAAAAAACCCATCATTTATAAAGGACATGAGTATTACACACACACGCACACACAAACACACACACACGCACGCACACACACACGCACGCACGCACACACACACACACGCATGCATGCACACACAAACACACACACACATAAGCATACGCACACACAAACACACACATGCACACGCGCACACACACGCTTGCACACACAAACACACACGCACACGCACACACAAACTCAAACACACACACATGCAACCACAGAAACAAACCTGGGAGACCTGGGAGGCATTAAATCCCCAATGATAGTCAGAAACAAATCAGCATCAATGTCTCCTGTTTCATTAAACGTGTTGACTGCTTATGCATCTATGACTTCTGTGTACGCCACACAAGACATGCAGTGCAGAGCACAATCAGCTTTGTTTTGCTGTTAATTATTTCCATAAACATATTTCAGCGACCTTTTTGTGCTTGCATAATTGCCATTTAGTGGAACAAACACCACCAGTAGAAATAATCAGATTATTTCAAAGAGGTTGAGCATTAATTAAGGCTTTCCCTAATTAGTCACCGTCACGTCTGCGGCGTTTGAGAATGTCACAGTTGACGGCTGACTGACTGCAACACTAAAGCGGCTTGTGACATGTGCACTCAGAGTGTCGTCCCCGGGGAAGAGTGCGCCAAAGTGTCGTGATGGGAGCACCAGGGAAACGAATCAAACTTGACAGCTACAGCGGGATGGGGAGTGACGCTCCAGTACGGTCGCTTCCGCTCGAAACGACCACGAGCCTCGCCCACGAATTAGGCATTCAGCCCCTGTTTAGGTGGAGGTGAAGTTGCGTGGGTGATGAGCGTGAGGCAAAAGAAAGTGGAAAAAAAAGACGTTGGGAGTCGACAGACTGACCTGTTGCTGAACTCTGAGAAGAATCCCAGAGTGTTCAACTCCTACAATTAGACCGATTGACGGCTTGATTGACGCGGCAACAGAACGTACGCATGCCGTAAGCCTATGGCATGCTCCCAGTCGTCGAGGCATGTTCTGTCACCTGTCCAACCTCGCCGTGCCTCTAACGTGACGCCTGGCTCCACGCGGTAATATGACCCGCCAGCGGGAGTGGCGACCAGGGAGCCCTTTGCCTGGTTTTCTCTGAGAGGTTTGTGCATGCTGCTACATTCCTGAGCACATCAAAGCTCAATAGGGGAAAAAGATAAGCTTCGGGGTGAGAGACGGAGTTATTCAAACAATTCCACTCGCCGCTTTTTATAGCCGTGAGAGATTCTGACACATTACCGCGCCCACGCGCCCTGCCCTCTTCCACAATGCGCAACGAGAACCCCACAACGCGTGCTTGTTTGCTAAGCAGCCCAGCCTGTGCACAGGTGCGTATTACAGAGTTCTCCGCAAGCCACTCTCGCCAACCACCACGCCGCTGATGTCCATAAGCGGAACCGCTATCTTGGAAATGGCCCATGACGTGCGCACGACCTCCCCAGCCACAGAACTTTCTGTGCAGTGTCAGCCTCCGCCAAACTCCTCTGGCTTGCCTGTCCGGGGCTGTTTTATCTGTCTATTTCAACCCTTGCGGGTGTCTGTGAGTCCCCTGGTTGGGCTTTTCACTGAAGTTTATCGCTTTACAAAGCGAGCGCTGTCAGTCCTGCGATTATGCCGCTGTGGGTCGTCTACCTGCCTGTAGGGGCATCGAGCAGGAGAGACAGCCGCTGCCTGCTGGCATCAAACCCCTTCTGTTGGATCCTTTTGTCCATACATCACTTCCTCACAGACCTAATAACGGGCGCTGAGAAAAGCCAGCTCAGATATTGCCCGAGACCGCTTCAGTGAATCCCAAAGTCCAGTTGAGGGAAGCTGCCACTGAAGCTCGCTTCCTTGATCCCCGCAGACTTCCCTCTTCTCTCTGATTGCATTCCTTTCAAGGGCAAAGCCACAGCGAAGAGTTCACTTTGTTCATCTCTTTTTGGGGCTACGAGTGAAGGAACGGAACAGGGGAAAAAAACGCTATCACCATAAATAAACACTAATTGGTAGCTAATTTTCTTAGTTCTTGCCTCGCCGATTCATTGCCTTCAGGCTACCATGAATTATTCATTAAAAAAGTGGCATGCGGCTTTATGTGGAAAGCCACGAGGCACTGCATACATTATGCTGTCATTCCGAGTAATTCTGGGCACTAATGGCTAGTATTAGAATAATATGCAAATTGGGTATTCTTTTTTGTCTCGCTCTCCCTCCGCCCTCTTCTTCGGGTGCAGCTTGGCAGGCAGAGAGGCGCGCGGCTGGCAGGCACTGTCAGAGGAGAGCGATTGCGGCAAACCTCCCCATTTACAAACTGCCTCGCTCCAACAAACGGAGGAAGAGGAGAGAGGCGTTCACTCTGAAGGCTCGCTGACATCTCAGCTGATACTCGTGATTAGGCAGGGCACTGTTGATTGAGCTTGACGCTGGCTGGCTGCGTCGTCGGTTAGCTCCACAAACTTGGGCCAAAGATAGCAAACAGAAATGGAGGTGACATACAATGTATCCCGTATCAATGTCCTTGGGAGTTTCTGTCTTAAATGTCACATTTCAAACACACAACCGTTAAGGCCTACGCATGCTTCAAGCGAAGCCGAAGTGAAGCTGAACACGTCAAAGGTGAACATTTCAGTTTATGGTTTTGCTTCCGCTAGAGTGAAATTTGCATCCTAACTGCGGAAGTGCATCATAGTTGTTGCGGAAGTGCCTCCTTAGTACTGTCCACTTTTTCTCCTTCACCATCTTTCTCTTCCATCTCTTCAGAGACTATGGATATTACTACGCTTCTAACTGACCAATCATAGATGCCGGTGGGTTTGACTTTGCCGGCCTGCAGTGTTTGCCGCAGTTCCAAAAGTTTGGCTGCGGGGAAGCTGGAGGAGGGCTAGCGTACTGTTGGTGAACAGTTCTCTTGTTCGCCTGAAGTAATTTGTCCGCTTTTGCCGTAGTGACCTTGATGAACGAAAACATGCATTGGCCTTTAGCATCCCCCAAGGGTTGTCTTGCTTGGAAGGGTCATCACCTACCGAATTGGCTTTTGGTCAGCATGTCTGAACAATAATGCTTATATGATGGCCAGAAAGGGTGGGGATTAAATGGCTGCAATCACAAACCACCACACCACAAAATGTCACAATAACAAAGACACAAATGACATCACAAAACATAGCTATAGTTTTTTACATTGATGATTTACCCATTGTCCAATACAGGAAATATTGGGGATATGACTCTAGGTAGTTACTGAGAAAGGACTTTTATCAATTTAGTGCAAGTCAGCTTCAATTTAATTTAGTGCAATTTGGCTTCAGGTAATTTCTGTCCTCAACATAAAATCTTGGTACAATTTACTCAGCCATTATCCTAACCACAGAACTGAAGAACTGAAGCTGAAAACAGCATTAGTCTTACTATGAGTAATGCAAAACACAATTTCAGCTGAACTAAAAAAAAAACATTATTTTTGTGCTGGAATATGTCATTTATGTAAACAAAAAATAAATCACAATTGAACAAAGTTTATTTCAATACTTTCCTGACCTTAATTCTTCACTAGCAAACCCATGTCTTCCTCATGTGCAGTATTCAGAGAATATATGCATTTCAGATTTACGAGACAGAACTTAAACTGACTACAAAATACCATTCCCTTCCCGTGGTTGGCTCTCCGTGTTCACATATGTCATATATTCGTGCTTATTAGGGCAGTAAATGCTATTTTGGCAGTGAGGTGGTGAGCCACATGGCTTTAGGCGGTTTTTCACCACGTGGGGAGAAAGGGCCCTGGCTTCCCCACCCATGCACTCTGCACCCACACTCTTCACCCTGTGGGGGAGATGGCGATGGAGCATGGTGCAATAGGCAGCAGAGGGGGAGTCTGAAATGTCAGCAGGAGCAAAGGTGCTGCTAAATGGCAGCGAGCGCCCGGCCGAGGTGTCTGCTCGTCCATGTGCTCCTTGTCACCCTCCATTTCTGTCACATCAGCAGAGACATGTGAGGCCGCCACAGGGCCCTCTGGCACCTCTGACCAACAGGAAGTAGACCTCCTTCCACTTCAAAGCTTTCTGCCAGCTGATGTGACACACTGCTCCACAGCACCACAGGCAACCATCACCACGACGACGACCCTGTGCCAACACCAAGACATCCAGCGTGACAATCACAGATAAAATTGGCATTCACCCCTGCTGCCAAGGTTCTCTCTCTTTGCCAGCTCATACTTGATATCAATCAATCAAATTTTACATGATATATTGCTTCTAAAAATATCTATTTTCACATCGATCGCATCAAAGGGTGTATTAGAGAAAACTACTACAGGTTATAATGGATAGTGCACAATTATATAATGTCTATTAGAGGCAAAATAGCAACCGGGTACTTGGGAACAGGGCTTATAAGATCCTTTATGGTACACTTGACTGGTATTTTAATATATATCTCAAGGCTTATTGTTAATGGAGGTAGTCGTGAGCTAATCATTATGATCCTTACATGGTGTATAAATTGTGCAGGTAGCATTGTGTCACCTGTGTTATCAGGTAAAATAGTAGGGGGAAAAGGAGCTGAAATGACCCTATCATATTGGCTGTGCCTACTTTACCGATCTGCTCTCTAGTTTTAAAACGTCCTGACTGCAAGAGCCACTTGCTCAACCAGTCACAGTATCACTCAGTCACTCACACACTTCACATGTCCATGTGACTGCGGCTGACACTGTGCTCAAATCTTTATTATAAAAGCTCTGCCTAACAAGCACCGAGAGCCAGGTCACCGGGTCGCCCTCTCGCGTGCATTTACTCCACTCGCACCGACGCACATTTCACCAATAAGCAATAACGAGCTGTAATGGCTTTGGCTGCACCCTGGTGCTCACAGGGGGCAAAGCGAAATGGAGGTTCACTTCTGTTGTGAGGAAAAACAACCTGAACTTGTGAGCTCTACACAGAAGTGATGCTTTGCACTTTGTTTGTTTCTAGCCAAAAGCAATAGCTGGATAAATTTTTACAGATTTGATTAATATGGTAAAATATCAGAGTGGAATAAATATGAAGGCATGGTAGCTCAAGGAGTTTTTTTCAATAGAGGAACAATGGTGTTACCAGTGATTAAATGTCAAACAAGAACAACAAAATTACAAGCGGGGAATATCAAGTCGGAAATCATGTTTTAGGTGTACATTGCTCCAGACATTGGTAAAAGGATATCTAACACATTCAGCCTCCAGACCATTAGTAGCAAAAAAGGCATCCAAACAATCCTCCATATAAGAACAATAAAACCAAGAGAAACCAAAAGTTTAGTTGGCCAGATTAATTGACTTGCTGGGCCCTTGGTATGTCCAAATGAATACATAATTATTTCAGGTGATAGCTAAGGTGTCTGTCAAACCACATGTTGAACATAAGCACTACGTTAAAAAGTGAAACTGTATTATATCTGAGCCCTCACGGTCCACACCCGCCATCTTGCAGATTCCTGTTCCTGCTCTTGTATTTAGAGATGGTTCTATTCCAGCACCTGTCAGAAGGAGATGCCCCCATCTCCCAGGATCCATCAGGGAAAGTGCCCCACCCATCACAGCCACAGTCCACCAGGAGCTTGGATTAAGATAGTATGTCATAAACAGACACAATCAAGGTGGATTTAGAGCATTTTACCATCATGTTAAAGGATGTGCCAGGATTTCAGGCTACTGTGAGGCACCTGTAATAAAGAGGTCATCACTGATAAGAGGTGACCAGATAAGAGGTCAAAGGAGGTTCAAGAAGAGGTCAAAGGAGGTTCCCGGTTCATTTTCATCTCCAAACAATGGAACCCTCTCGGAATATGTCTGACAAACTCTGATCTAGGCCCGACTTACTTTAATGATTATTCCAGAATTTTCCGCGACTACTTTCCTTTCTCCAGAATAATACCCCCGGCCATGCCACTGGTAAATTGTAGACCCTAATCCTGACCTTCATTCATTCATTCATTCCAAGCCTCATTCTCTTGAGAGGACGAAGGATATGCCATGTCCCAAATTGCATACTTGTGTTCTATCTAGTGCGTATATCAAGTACGGAAGTAAACGGTCATGTAATCAAGTGGTTCCCAAACTCAAGTATGCAACTTTGCAAGTACACAACGAATTTCCCGGAGATTCCCTTGATGTACTTAGGAGGACATAAAATCGTAGTATGCACGGTTGTACACTTGTATGTACTTAACGTTCCCAGTAGTCATTGTGGTTTTGCGCTGAAGGCGAAGAAGAAGGGGATTTATTTATCAGTCAGCAAGAAAATGGAAGGTGACAGGACAAGGCGGGAGGACTTTTAAAAAAATATGATATTTAGCCATGCATAACTTATGCATATGAATGTAGCTAGCTAGTGATTTAACATTATTTTTGTCACAAATTAACTAACTAGTCTACTAGTTAGCTAACTGTAGCTGAGTTATAACTTATCTAACATAGTCAGCTAGCAATTCAGAAATTCTGACGTTACTACAGCAACATAGTATCAATGTATCAACTATGCAAGCAACAGCTATCTAGTTAACTTTACTGATGGAGATGTACATTTGATTTGGTTGTTGTAGGGATCGATCATTTCACCAATCATCAATTCTTCAATGTTCTGGCAATGACAGTTGACTGAAGCCAACAAGTGTCACAAGCAAGAAGTTACTTACCACAACTAAATAAAACTCAGTACATGTTGTAAATATCATTGACTTTATTGTTGACATTGGGTAACAGAGTCATTAACAACAAAAGGTAAAGTACAGAGTAATCTTTGGAGTGAATTAAGTATTATTGTATTGTATTGCCATTGTAAATAAGAATTTGTTCTTAATGGCTTGCCTGGTTAAATAAAGGTTAAATAAAAAATAAATAAAAATGATTGCTACACTATATGGCCAAAAGTCAGTGGACACCCCTACTAATTATTGAGTTCAGGTGTTTCAGCCACACCCATTGCCAACAGGTGCATAAAATCCAGCACATAGCCATGCAATCTCCACAGACAAACATTTAGAATTCAGAATGGTTCGTAAAGAACTCAGTGACTTTAAACGCGGCACTTTCATAGGATGCTACCTTTGCCACAAGTCAGTTTGTGAAATTTCTGCCCTACTAGATGTGCCCTGGTCAACTGTAAGTGCTATTATCATGAAGTGGAAGCGCCTAGGAGCAGCAACAGCTCGGCCACGAAGTGGTAGACCACGCAAACTCACACAGCGGGGCCGACGAGTGCTGAAGCGCATAAAAATCGCCTATCATCTGCTGCATCACTCACTACAGAGTACCAAACTGCCTCTGGAAGTACAAGAACTGTGTGTCGGGAGCTTCATGGAATGGGTTTCCATGGCTGAGCAGCTGCACACAAGCCTCACATCACCATGCGCAATGCCAAGCATCGGCTGAAGTGGTGTAAAGCACGTCGCAACTGGACTCTGAAGCAGTGGAAACGAGTTATTTGGAGTGATGAATCACGCTTCACTATCTGGCAGTCTGATGGACGAATCTGGGTTTGGAGGATGCCAGGAGAACACTACCTTCCGGAATGCATAGTGCCTACTGTAAAGTTTGGTGGGGGAGGGATAATGGTCTGGGGCTGTTTCTCAGGGTTTGGGATAGGCCCCTTAGTTCCAGTGAAGGGTATTCTTAATGCTACAGGATTCGAAGACATCTTAGCCAATTGGGCGCTTCCAACTTTGTGGCAATAGTTTGCGGAAGGCCCTTTGCTGTTCCAGCATGACTGTGCCCCTGTGCACAAAGCGAGGTCCATAAAGACATGGTTAGACGAGTTTGGTGTGGAGGAACTTAATTGGCCTGCACAGAGCCCTGACCTCAACCCCATTGAACACCTTTGGGAGGAATTAGAACGCTGATTGCGAGCCAGGCCTTCTCGTCAACATCAGTGCCTGACCTCACAGATGCTCTTTTGGCTGAATGGGCACAAATTCCCACAGACACACTCCAAAATCTTGTGGAAAGCCTTCCCAGAAGAGTAGCAGCTGTCATAGCCGCAAAGGGGGATCCAACTCCATATCAATGCCCATGGTTTTAGAATGGGATGTCCAACAAGCTCATATAGGTGTGATGGTCAGGTGTCCACTGACTTTTGGCCATATAGTGTATGTAGGCTACTCAAGTAATACGAACAAAGCTACTGTAAAATATATTATCCCAACTGAAAAAGAAAAACTACTGTAACATCAACAAAGCACTTGAAAACGTAAATGTAACTAACTAAGTTAGCTATAAATAAAACGCAGCAATGGCATAAAACTACGAACATATGTTACTGACTGGAGATAGCTTATCGTTAACCACAGAAGCCACGTTTAATTGCATCTTAAACTGAAAATACATATAAGTATTTTTTTTTCCTGTTTACTTACTATGTTAACCAATATCAGCAACCTTTCAACACACAGCCCTAATAAGCTCACGGGCATCTATCACCAAAGCCATTGCTTCAATGTAACCTGCGTCAGATGTATTTCTTGCAAAGGTCAGAAGACTGGTGACGTCTAAGTACAAGTGCATTTCAAATGTAACAGATTTTAAGCAATCTGTGTTCTTGCATTCTCGGTAGTGCATTCTTATGTGTGTACTTGGAAGTGCGTTCTTACAAGTCAACGAGAATGCAGGACAATTTGGTATGCAATTTGGGACACAGCCATAGATTCTTCTGAATAACAAATGCAGTGGTTAAAAGGGAGCATTTAGATCAGCCTTGTGTGCCTTAATATCTTCCTCCACAATACCCGCCTAGGCTAGTGAATCTTAACAGCTCCATTTGCAGGTCAATATTGGAGACAAACCATTATATTCCCACCTGGCATCTGAGGCTCAAGATATAGAGCTACCAGTTAGAGATTACACCTGCATAAGGGAACTCAAGCCCATTGAATGATATCTTCCTTTCTTTTCTGCAAGTGTGAGTGTTTTCATTAAAGCCATGTGGCTAGGGGACACACGGACAGTCTGAGAAAATAAAACCAAGTGGAAGTGTTTCTTTGGCTGGTACAGCAAACTAAAAACATTCTTTCTGTGGTTTTGTATTTGAAATCCTAAGCAGCAGTGGACACACATGAGACAACTTTTTGAATGAGTAAATATCTACATGAAAAATGAATAAAGCTCATATGCTTCTGTTGCACCCCCAGTCTCAGGGTCCTGAGAAAAGCCCTAGCACCCCTACGTAAATATCCACGGTTGACTTAAGACAGTTCCCATGATGTCCTCAAGGCCTTGTCCCAGATGGTTGCACCAACAACCTGTTTCACATCAGACAGCATACTGGCCACTACCTTAAGCAATGTTGCTAGGCAACCATGACCCACCACAGCCTACTGACCAGCCTTAGCTGATTGGGTGCCCTTATAATGCAACCACGTACAGCAGGTTTTCAGCAGTAGTGCCATCTCACATACTGCTCAAAACGTGCTGGTCCTGGAACCAGTTTAACTTTTCCAGTACACCCAACACCCACATACATTGCAGTTGTTTGTAGACAAGGTGCCACACCAAATAAGTGTTGGCTCACTAGCTCTCGATGGAGGGATACATACATTTTTGCTAATCCTGTTTTGAAAAGACCACAACAAAAAAATGGTGGCCGTCTAAATCTCATAAGAAAACTGCTTTAACTTTTAAACACTGTCGGGTAAAATGCAAAACTCTATGAGCGGCAGCGCACCAGTTTTTTAGCTAAGCCTGCACAGAACAAAGAGGCCTGTGTGCTAGAAGATAAAGACACTGCTCTGTTGGTGAGTTCTGCTGGAGATAAATGAAGAGTAGAGACCATGGCAGGGAAAACACTCCTTATGAGATTAGTGGCCCCTGGATAGTTTATTCTTGTGTCAGGACTCACAAATATGTGCGCACATAAATAGGTCTATGTATCGGGAAGATAATTATATTTTTCGCACCATTCAGCAAATTTCAGCCTTTCGGGAACTTCCTGCTTCCTTTTAAATGGAGATGAATTTGCGACATAATTCTATAAAGGCTTCAACCGCACTGTGAAGGAGTAAACCACGTGATGTATTGTAAAGGTTATCTGACCACAGACGTGCTTTATCACCTACAGGGCGTCATGCCTGTGGGTCTTTCAACCGTAAATAATTGTAACAAGGCACAAAATGATCAATGGTTTCCCGGCAGTGAAATATAAGACACTGAAACTAATCAGGCATTAAGAAGCTTCCATTATTATTTACGATCATCTATTTGTTTGGGACACATCCTTTATCGGGGGCTCCATACATAGCTTTTTTTTTGCATATTATCCATTTATACAGCTGACTGCTTACTTAGGCAGTTTGGGCTCTGTACCTTGTTCAAGGATACAACAAGCATTGGTCCAGCCAGGTTTCTAAGCTTCAGCTTCCTAAGCACAATTCCAATCAGCTTCAGCCTCTGTAGACAGTTAATGAAGGAAGCCATTCCTACTGTACATAATTAAATACTACTAGAAATAAATAAACGCTTGGAAATAGTGAAATATTATTGGAAATAATGAAATACTACTGGGGGCGGCACGGTGGTGCAGTGGATAGCACTGTCGCCTCACAGCAAGAAGGTCTCGGGTTCGAATCCAGGCCGGGGGCCTTTCTGTGTGGAGTTTGCATGTTCTCCCGTGTCCGCGTGGGTTTCCTCCGGGTACTCCGGTTTCTTCCCACAGTCCAAAGACATGCACGTTAGGCTAATTGGAGAGTCTAAATTGCCCGTAGGTATGAGTGTGTGAGTGAATGGTGTATGTAGTGCCCTGCGATGGATTGGCGACCTGTCCAGGGTGTATTCCTGCCTCTCGCCCCAATGCATGCTGGGATAGGCTCCAGCCCCCCCGCGACCCTAACTAGGAATAAGCGGCTGAAGATGAGATGAGAGATGAGAAATACTACTGGAAATTGGTTGAGAAAAAAGTTGTTTCACTTGTTGCACACCTGCTAATCTTTGGAAATTGTTCAATTCATGGGGGGGGTCATTTTCTTGGTTTAAAAACCCTCAATATTTCCCACAGATGCAGGAAACATCAACTTGCTTTTGTTGCAGTGTGTGACACATGCTAGTTCATGTGAGTGAACTTTCATTGGCTTAGGTCCAAATACAACGAGTTCTCTATCACGACTACCTTTTACCTGAAGCCTCATTTTTTGCATAGTTTAAAGTGATACCGCACACTTTGACTTCTGAATGCGTACGTGTTGGCAGTTCTGCAATACCAGCAAAAAGTACCTGAGGCAATGTTATTGAGGGAATTTCGGCTTCATATAGACTGAAAGTGTAAGCTTCAGACAGAATGCAGGTTCGAAGGTACACAACAGCTACATTCTTGAAAAATTCTGTACAAGCAGACATGCGTTGTAGTATAAAAGGATGGTGGGTTCCTGTGGGAAATGGGGGTTCAGCGTCCAGGTTCAGAAGATGACGCTCTTCATTTTCCCTTACAGGTTCTGGGGGAAAAAACTGCACCTTTTAACTCCCTGCTACAGAAAGAATTACTAATGTCAAGGATGAACCTGATATGACGATAACACAGATGGTGCCGAATTCAAAAGTCAAGAGGGTTTTTCTTTAGTGAGCTAATCCAAAATGTCCAACTTTCTGTACTAACGTAAACCCCCTTTCAGACCAGGAAAAGAGTGATACAGCCAAAATACAACAATCAGCCAAGAATGAAGAAAACCTAAAAGGGAGTGCCAGAAAATGTTTGCCAGTGTAGCACTGCAACACCAACACATCCTGTTTTATTTGTTTCCTAGTTATTCACGCACAACCCACAACCAGGGGCCCATTTGGACTTGTTATCTACACTGCTTGACTGTGTTCCAGGGTTTTGATGATGGAGTGCTAGAAATGGACAAGTATTTCATATTTGGGAATATAAAAAACACTGCTATGTGTCTGACCTAGATTTGGATAGAAACCAGAAACTTATTTCCCTAGTTAATATGGAAAAAAAGCAAAGCTTGTGTAACTCTTTACCTTTCAAACTCAAATTCAAAACTCTAGGCCTGACTATATTCACAGCATACAGTCTGTCTGCCACCTCCTGGGTCTGATAAAAACCTCCCTGTTTGTTCATGGAATATTCCAGAAGCTTGTGACTCAGGTGAATTCTCAAACTGTTCTTTATTACACACAAAAATAAGGAATGGATTTGGATTTAGGGGGGAAAGGATAGGATTAATCTCCTCCTGACTTGAGGACATGGATGGATTACAGAGGAACGCCATGGCTAAACCTGTACAAGTGCGAGGGTCCCTGCCCCAGACCATGAGCTCCTCCTGTCCCTCACAATGTCCTCAGGGGTTTTAGAGGGCATCCAATGTTTCTCTTTTAAAATGTTATTGTTTCACGTGCATATCCAATAGGCGTTTGAAATAAATTTGAATAAGTATTTACAATTAGACTAGGTGGGTGGGTGCATATGGAGCTGGCAGGCAGGGCGGGGGGTCTGGAGCTGGCTGGCATGAAGGGGCTGCCACATCCTGGCAAATGGGCGCCTCAACAGGACACAGATGACGCATTTGCCAGTCTGTGCGTGGCTAACCGTGAGCAGCCATGGGCCCTCTCCTTCAGCGACTAAAGAGGCCGTAAACCAGCCTGCAGTTTGCGTCTTAACTTCACAGCCCAAATTAGTGGTGGAGACCTCCCCGCTCGGCCCCCACCAACTAAATCCTCCAAAGAGTCAGGGGACTGTTCACGCTTGAAAGCAACTGTTAAGAATGTGACAACAGCCAAAATCGCTCCAATTTAATCCATCTCCCTAGGCACAAAGAATTATAGGTAAACATATGCCTTCATTACCTACTTTCCTGCATCTCAATACGGCAGCCTCCGAACAATATCGGCAGCCACAGATTAAAGGCACCAACCTAAGGATGTTAAAAGCAATTTCTCTGCAAAGTGGAAAGAAAGAAATAAGAAAGCTTGTTAAGGGACCGCGGTTCAAGTCAGTGGGCCGATCGCTATAAATTCAATATTCTGGATGCCTGAAACCATTTAAAACCTGACCTTAGAAATAAGATGCGTGCAAAGCATGTGTGAAAAGCCCTTTTCTGGACCACTGATAAAAGGATTGGGGAGAGAGAAAAAAAAGGGGGAGGAAAAGGGAGCAAAGCGATGAATGGGACTGTAAAGAAGATAATGACCCCAGTTTATGCAGTTTATTCAAAGCTGTTGCGATGCGTCTGCAGTAGCTCTGAAGTAAACAGAGCATTACCCCAGGCAGAATGCGTTAATATACAGAATGGTGGGGGGCATCACTTGTGATGCAGATTGCTCTCCAGGTTCCCCCCCACACACACACCTGAATATGCCCAGCCGCAGGCTGCTGATCGATCCCGAGTCCACGCCGACCCGCTGGATGTGTTTGGCGGAGGCGGCCCAGCGGCCCGCATTTGGGCTGTGGTCGGGGGGGGCTGGGGGAGGAGGCGGGGGCGAGACTCAGACCTCGCTACGGCACTGTCAGTGTGGAGCTGGAGGCCACCTCCTGGGCCCAGGCATGTTGATACAGCGCCCCTGGTCCAGCCTGCGGGCACAGACACTCTACCGAAACACCTGCCACCTCAGCCAGAACCGACGCCCGCTTCTACCCCCTTGCTGGAAGTGATTCACTTTATCAGTCCTGCTTTTTTTCTCGCTAAAGCAAATGCAAATATTGCTCTTTGACCACAGCCACAGATCTCACATATCCAGGTATATTTATAGAGTAATGAGGTTTTCAGACATGCTGATTAAGAGTAGAATGTGGGATGTGGGGTAGCAAGGGGTATTGAGGTGAAAGCAGGATAAGATCTACAGTGGGTATAAAAAGTATTCACCTCTTTTGGTATTTTTCACATTTTAATTTCTTACTTCATGGAATCAAAATGGATTTATTTGGGATTTCTTGTCACTGGTCAACAAAAACTACTCAAAAACTATAATGTCAAAAAAACCTTAATTAATTACAAATAAAAAACAGACCATAATTGATTACATAAGTATTCACCCCCTTGACTTAATACTTGGTAGAAGCACCTTTAGCTGCATTTACAGCTGTGAATCTATTTGAGTAAGTTCCTACCAGCTCCACCACTCCAATGTGGCTTTTCCTGTACGTTTTGGGTCATTGTCCTGGAATATAAATCTTCTCCCAAGTCCCAGGTCTCTTGCAGACTGCAGCAGGTTTTCCTCAAAGATTTGTCTAAATCTTGCTCCATTCATTTTGCCCTCTATTTTTACAAATTTTCCAGTCCCTGAAGCAGAGAAGCATCCCCATAGCATTACAGTTTCATGATAGGGATAGTGTTCTTGGGATGATGCACAGTGTTAGGCTTGCGCCAAACATAACGCCTAACATTGATACCAAAAAGTTCAATCTTGGTCTCATCAGACCATATAATCTTCCTCCACTTGGTTTGAGAGTTTCCACATGCCTTCTGGTAAACTCTAGGCGAGATTTCGTGTGAGTTTTCTTGAATAATGGCTTTTTTTTGTCACCCTCCCATAAACTGAGGATTTGTGAAGGGCCTGGGCTACTGTTGTCCCATGGACAGTTTCTCCCATGACTGCCATGAAAGACTGTAACTCAGTCATTGTTGGCCTCTATAACAAGTGCCCTTCTCGCACAGATGCTCAGTTTTGGAGGACGGCTTGTTCTACAAAAATTCATAGTTGTGCCATCATCTCTCCATTTCTTTATGATGGTCTTAGCAGTGCTTTGGGGGATAATCAAAATCTTATATCTTCCCCTGAATGCTGCTTTTGAAAACCCTTTTCTCGAATTTGCTTAGATTCTTCTTTGGTCTTCATGATGAAGCTGTTGTTTGGAAATGTACTAACCAACTGTGGCACCTCTCAGAGACAGGTGTATTTCATTTGAAATAATTTGATATAGCATAATCATACACAGGTGGAGGCCAATCAAATAATTATGTGAAATCTGAAGACAATTGATTGCATCAGACTTTATTTAGGTTTGTCTAAATGTGTAAAAAAGGGGTGAATACTTTTTATACCCACTGTATGTGGGTCTGGACACACCATACTAGATGTTTTTAATGGATGAAATTCAAAAGGGATTCATCCAATTATAGCCTGAGAACATCAAAGCGGTGATTACTCTACCAAAGGACAAAGCTGGGCCTTATAACTGTGGTTGTGAGCTTCAGATTTCAACTGTTCTTCCCAATCAGCACAAACTAACTGTAATTTACTGGAGAGAACATCAGTACAGGGGACTCACAACCCATTCCTCCTCCTCTTTCTCCATGAAGAAGAAGCACATCTGTGAGAGTGCAGGCACCAGCACAGAGACACACCTGTGATTGTCAATGGCTTGGATGACACTTCTCAAATGCCGTCTGAAAGGTATTTTAAGTCCACCTCAGGCCATTCTCTGAAAGATGATCAGTCCTCTCAATTATTTAAATGCCTCCTAGCGAAGTTCCAAAATGAAAAAAAGGGAAAAATAATTTTTGTGAAAGTCACTTACCAGTTGTGTGCGTCATATGTGCAACTAAAAATGTTCACTTTCAAATTTGACATTTTACAGAATTTTTTTTAGAACCATTACAACTGCCCAAATGTACTAGTTAACAAGCATCTACATAATTGGAGCTTATTTTTATATATTTTCTTTTTTCAGAAAATATTCCCATGAAACCCACTTCACCAAGACTTCACTCAGTTTTCAAGTTATTGATGCGTCCAAACAGAAGTTTCTCACAGAAATGGCCCTTGTTATCTTACAAGAGGCTGCTAATTCACTCTGCAAATACTCAAAGTGTGCCTCAAGGTAATGTGCTTAATAGGAAATAATATCTATCCAGATATTCTGTTGCTGAAATCTTGCTAATATTCACTTAATATTAGCTTAAGAGGATTCAAAAAACAAAGAGGCTTATTTTCTTATTCCTACTTACAGTACGGTAATGTTATGGTACGTCGATAATCTAGAAAAAAAAGGTGAGATTGAACACCATCGTATCTGTTCTTTATTTCAGGAGCACCATTTGCAAAAGCTTTTCGTGAAAGTCTCAATGAAAGCTTTATCGCGAAGGAAACATATTTTTGGAAATGCAATTACAAGTCACAAGGAAAGTCGCACTGTTCATCCTCCCCTTTCATACGATAAACAAATTCATCCTTGAGCGGACCAACTGCTCACACTTTAAGCATATTTTTTGACTGCGGCAAATATTGCATACGCTGCCAGGAACTGTTCAGACGCTCCACGTCAACCCTGCCCGTGTTTTTCCCTTGTAAAAACCTGGCACACACAAACCCCTCTCATCAATCAGTGGGTCATGAAAGAGGGGGAGCTGAGAGACCATCCCAGCCTTGGGGCGCTCCATAAATACTTAGAGAGAAAGCTCCCTGCAGAAACAGCCATCCAAATAAAACACACACACACACACTCACACGTACAAACACACATACACACACATATTCAGCTGCACACACACAGGCATGTATACTCAGCTACAGTCCCACATTCACACCATAAGACACATCCACCAATACACCCTGACACATGGCCTAGCCTACACATGTACACACATGCACACATGCACACAAACACACACAATTAGCTGCATACTCACAGTCACACAAGATACACATCCACACACAGGCGTACGTACAAAGACAAATACACAAAAATGCTCTGCTACACATACACACACATACCTACACACTCACTACATACACATACACACACACAAAACATATCTACAAGCACACACACACACACACACACACGCATGCACACAAAAACACACTGAAGTGCAGTCTCTTAATAAAAGAGAATAAGTTCAGCTGAAGGATCACACATTTGTCAGTGCTTGTAAATATAATGCAATATAAAATACACAGCCATACTTCTACAATCCACTTGAGCTTGTATTTAAGAAAGGTGGACAAGCACTTGAAGAGCATCTCTACACTAACCAACAAGATCAAAAGATCTTTTATACAAACTTCAACAGCATATCAAAGATTGCTTCCACATCCACTCAACACCAATGTTCCATCTCTAAAACACATATTCTGCCAAATCCTTTCACTGTTGTTATTAGGTGTCAGATTTGTATTGTTTATTTAGATGTTCGTACAACCACCCTCCCCCCCAAAAAAAGCACCAAAAACATGCTATCAACACGTTTCCGTTAATGACGCTCCACTGAAATGAAGGCCCTAATAAGCCGGGTGCCCTGTAATTTCTTCAACATGTGGCCCTGTCTGATTACAGGGTATGAGCTTTGAAGCCTCAGAGCTCTGTCATTTTCCCCTGTGCGGTTATTCCTTTGTGTTTGTTTGCCTGGTCTTAATTTGAGCCTTGTGGCCAGCCTGCATGTTCAAATGTCCACACAACTGCTGGATCAGAGCCAAGCTGGTTGCGTGCCGCTGAGAGGCAATGGCTCAACGCAGGGAACCGAGGACCGCGCACTGTACTGGGTAATCGCTTTAAGATCATATGTTTATGTTAAGGGGCTCCTAAGTCACAATGGATGGCCATCCACATGTTGCTCACCCTCACCTTAAAAAATGTCATACAGGGTCTCAGATAGCGTAGCAGTCTAACGCACCCGTATTGGCTGGTCCTTTACAAGTGTGAGCTGCCTATCACGGTCACGGTTCGAAACCCAACTGTACCAGACCGGCCCTGGTGGGGAGCCCCGATCGGGGGCGGCGTTTGGCTGTCCAGCCCAGGGGTAGAGGGGAGGGTGAGCCGGCACGAATTCACTGAGAAGCACGTAAAGGTGACTCCAGAATGTGGGTGGGCAAATTCCATCTTGAAGGAAGCGGAATTTGCTGCCCTCAGAGAATTAGCTTGCCTCGTAGGGGGAGGGCAAATCTAAATAAATAGAAGGTATAATTGGCCACTAAATTGGGAGAAAAACTGGAAAAAATCTGAAACAAATAAAATAAAGTAGAAATTACATACAAATTCAAAAAATTGATATTTATTCATACATAAAGTGTGTCAGAATGTACCACATATACAAGACAAGACAATGACCATTTTGAGAATATACTGGATAATTTATTGAAAAGTCAGAAATTATGTCAAATATATGATATACTGTAATGCAAAAAGATGCATACATTAAAGTGCCAATAATGGATACACATTGTAATGTAGTAAATGCAAGATATTTGTCCATTCATTAAACTGGTATTGCACGATTTTTAAGTTGCTATGTATTTATGGAAAGGGATTAAAGATCGCACTTAGAAGAAATGAAAACCGTGCACAGTCCACCGCATATTTAAAATCCTGCCAGTAAAGAGTGCATCCTTAGCAGCGTTTGCTATTCAGGCATCCTCTCATTGTTCTAGGGTTTTTAATTAGCGCTCAACTCCAAGACCTTTCGAGGCAATTTCAATACAAGCATAGAAATAATTTGTGGTGTTTATGGGTAGGGGGAGTGTGTGCTCTATTACCGTGACGATGTTGACAGAGAACAGCAAAAGCAGAGGGACTTGATTTAAACACCGCTGCGTGGCTGTGTTTCACTCTCCCTTCTGATTAAGATGTTCCTAGCAGGCATACTTAACGCTGAGGTTATTCAAACTACCACAGGCTCACCAAACACCGGGCAAAATAAAACACGGCGACTTTCCCCGGAAAATGACCAACCAGCACTTGAACCGCTCCTCAAGAGTTCTGGAGAAGGGGGGGTTCGTCTCTCCCACCCCCACTCCCTCGCTCGTTGAAGTGTAGCGACCATGGGGCCCCGCGAGTGATGACAGGGTGACGGGACCACCCACTGGTGAGGGATAATGCTGTTAAACCTTCCCTCTGGGGTAGGCCACGCCTTTGTTTGGCCTCAGGGGCCTTGCAACGCAACCCTGAAAGAGCCGAGCACAGCCCTGGGGCTGGGGCCTTACAGAGGTGTAGTGCAGACGGCCCACTCTGCCACAATAGGACACTACAGTAGCACGCAGCAGGAGTGCCAGTGTGGCAGAGTGGCTAAGACCCAGGGTTTGTAACCAGGTTACTGGGTCCAATACAGGCTGGGCACTGCCACTGTGCCTTTAAAGCAGGGGCTTATTCCCTGTAGCTCCTGTAAAATAGCCAGCTGTGTAAACTAACTCTTTGAAAGAAAATGTTCAGGAAGAGCCCAATCCCGACTGGAGGAAGGCATGTGGTTTTTTACGCACCCTCAAGATACGCGGGACTGACACACATGAGAGAAACGCATATTCTGACATGAGATACGCACCCGTGTAAGTCCCGTGAAATGGGTGATGCACACAGTGTTGCACTGAATATAATTAAATTACCTTGTTCGGACACACGCCCACAGATGTAAAATGTGACTTTTCCACAGAACTCCCATTCCATTGCATTCTTCCTTTATAACACTCATTATTCAGCGCTACAAGGCATGGTTGACTTATGAAACAGATTATATGTATACATTTAAAGGGGTTTCACTGCTGTATCTCAGTAGCTAAAATTCCCAAATGAAAATGCAGCTTGCATCCGTACGTGCACATAAATACACAAACACACACACACACACACACACACTATCATAATGAAACATTTCTGAAATCAGCAGTGGCTCATTAGCAGGAAACAGAAGAGGCCGGAACCATCGTTGCGCTTCCAGCTACAAGTCTGTGCGGTTAACAGTGCGACTTACCTCTTCAAGTTAAAAGTGCCTTCCTCATGATTAAATTGATTTGAATAAATTCTGTTTAAAATTATTTATCGGACCTGAACAAAGCGAACGCTACTGTGTGGACGAAAATTAATTCGGCTACCAGCCAATGGTCACCGATAAGTCCTGAAGTTTTAAACAAAAGAAGCGTACCAGTGTAAGAACTTCATGGACAGAATAACTATGCTAAATCACCGCCCTCACTAAATGTAAATATATTCCAATAAAAACACAAGTTACGTGTAGTAAAAAAAATAATGGTGACCGAGGGCGGAACAAGGCAAACGCTGCTGGACAGAGCTGGAGGGGTTGGTGCTAGACTGGACTCTGAACTCTTATTGGGGCTGGCTCACGTAAAGGTCTGTGTCCGTTAAAAGAAAAAAGCTACAACCGAGGGCCAGGATTATAAACACAATGGGGTTGGAGGGTCAGTGCAGGTAAGGCGTCAGCGACTTGAAACATTGGAGAAACCTAAGAACCAGTATCCAAAGGGGGTGCAAGGAGAATGTATTAATGTTATCCAATGACAGATGAGAAATTGTTATGGAATGTTTTATAACATTTAACAAAGATAATGAACCTAATGATAATGATGATGTATTAACATAATTATTTTCATTTCCAATTAATTTCAGATAAAGAATATTGTTATTATTATTGTTATAATTTGTATTATTAGTGAGTGTTAATTCTTAGAAAAATGTCAGTGTCACTCCTTGGATTAATACAATTTTCATATCACACTAGGTGCCTTTTAGTAGCTATGGATACAATCTTTCTTTGCTTTTGTTTTTCAGGACAAAGGAGGGGATAAAAATTAATCACGAATAAGTACTGACTCAAGGACAATTGCAAAAAAATAGTTTTTTTCATAGCATTCACTTTAGTTTTTTTGTTCCATTTTCTAAAAAGGTTCAAAACAATGTTAATTCCTGTTACTGTTTTCTCCCCTCCTTTGTGGTTAAACATTTCCCATCTAAAAGGGCCGCAGCTGCCGTCTGCCCGTGCGGTCATAAAAGCAGGCCATATGTGTTCCTGGAACCCTAAGGAGGTCTTTGTGATGTGGGGGAATAACAGGAAGGCAAGGTGAGGCACCTGCATTCGGAGCGTCGCGGGTCTGAGTCCTGGCGAGGCCCGCCGCTCAAGCCCGCGCCGCGTCGATGGAACGCACAGAACAGCACCCTGTCAACACCTCACCCCGCCACTTCCTCAATAAAACGACTGCGATCAATTCAGAGCGCTCCTCTCTTCTTGCTTCGCCATAAATACCAACGGCATGAGGGAAACGTGCGTGCCGAATAAATAGAACGTTGTAATAAATGCATAAATAAATAGCTACACAATATGGTAATCCGTGCCTTCGTGCCTTCTCCATTTAGCGTGGATGTGTATAAATTACAGGGATAGCCGGCAGGGATCCAGGCCTGTCGAGCGTGAAAATGTCACCACGACGCACTCCTTATGAGTCCAACACCCCTCGAACCCGACAGCACTGACCTATGAATCAAAGCATGTTATCTGTTTTTGTTTTTTTAGCTAGGCCAGTGTCCTGGGACATGGGATGGGTCATATTAATGCTTTTACTTTAAATAAATGTGTGTGTGTGTGTGTGTGTGTGTGTGTGTGTGGGGGGCAGATAAGTAAACCTTTGCATTCACAAGAAGGCCAAGCGGACAAAGGGAACCGATGCAAATGAACCCGACTCAAATGGGCCTTAATGCATTAATGACCGCGTGATGAGCAGTAATGGCACGGCTGCCCGCCGATGCAGGCTGACAGTAATGGAGAGATTTGCCTGTGGTCGTACACATAGCGGGCGGTCGTGACGGTTTGGGAGGGGTGGGGTAGGGGGCGGGGGGGAGTAGGGGGTCTGATAAGGGGCGGTATGAGCACCTGCCTTCTGTCTGCAACCTGGATCCACAGACAGAAACTGCATTAGGCTAGATGAATTAGCCACCCTCCGACTGCCCTCGGTTAAGGTAGCGAGAACAGCTTTTTTTCCAGCGCACAAGGCCACTACCCCGCTGGTTTTAAATCAGGGCAGCTGCAGAGGGGTGGCTGGGAGGGCTGTTTCGTTACGAGAGTAGGCTTCTCTGCGTTTAGCCTGATTTTCGCTGCTCGAGCGACTGGCCCACCCTCCGCCCTCCTTCCCCTCCCCCTCTTGCGTCGTTGCAAACAATGGAGACCCTTGGAGCATTAATTAGCTATGTTTTCCTGCATGCCTGGACTCGAGCAGCCACCTCCAGTGAACGCTAACTTTTGTAAACACAATCCGCCGCATAACAAGTTGGGATTTTTTTTTTTTTTGGGGGGGGGCTTTTTTTTCCTTTTTTGATGAGATCAAATTGGAAATTACTCAACCATGGCTACCTCTTGCTCTTCATTAGACCTCCCTGTGCTGGACTGGGTGATTCATTAGCTTTTATCTTCGTCTCCTCACTCCAGGGAGGTCCGCCGTGTAATTAGAGAGGGCCTGTTTGCCCAGCATCTTCGACTGAGTCGCATCTTAAGGCTAATTACGACGCCCGAACGCAGTCCGCTGGCAATAGCCCATCTCCTCTTATTCTGCTCTCAAACTTCTCTTGACCCCTTGTGTGCTTACAACTGTCTTGATCCAATACCGTTTTGTCAAATCAACAACAAATTGACACAAAATAATTACAACAATTACTACAATCACAAGGTGACTTGATTTAACAATTTACAACTAAATTCAAGTGTTACTTTTTTCTTCAGTCTGGTAAGTTCTGACAGCTGAACCCCCAACTGTTTGTTGTGAAAACCTTATGACTTGAAATAAATTGGGAGTCCAAATTTAAGGACAAATGTTTATGATTTAGTCCAAGCCAGGGTGAGCTGTAGGGGTTGTGAATCCCGTGTTAAGCCTGTCGCATACTGTCACCGACTCATGACACCGTATCATTTAAATGGTGCATAAAAGAGTTTGTTGTCCATCCTTTCTGAAAAGTTTATGTTCATGGTATACAAGGTCAGATGTTTGGTGAAATGAAAAATGTTAAATCGAATAACAGAATATTTGATATATTCAATGAAATGTGTGAAAACATTTTTGTGGTTTTAAAAAACAAGCACAATAAACGCAACACATGACTATATTTCAAAGAAAGTTTGGGGTAAAAGCCCAATGTCACTCAGTGGGGGCTACGCAGTAGGGTAATATAATAATACATTCTCAAATATAACAGATCTTGAACTAATCTCTCATTTACTCTGTAATGTACTTTTCATTCCGTGGCATAACAAATATTGCAACAATATTGATTTAAAACTAAGCACATTTTTAACAGTCTCATCACACAAAAAATGCCTGCACTGCACACATGAATTGAAAATTAACAGTTTAATTTTCCTCAATAAATGGCAGGTGGGTACAAATAGATTATGGATATGCAACAACGTGTACGAAAAATATAGTATTAAAAAAACATCTGCGTCTTCTGAATGGGTGAGCACAAATGCTACTGGAGTGTCTCAAAATGATTGTCCAAGCAAATATTTTATATGTACAGGTAGCTGCCAAAATAAAGGAAACATGTGTCTTAATAGGGTGTTGGGCCACCAGAGCTGACAGAACAGCTTCAGTGCACCTTGGCATAGATTCTACAAGTGTCTGGAACTCTATTGGACGGATACAACACCATGAGAAATTCCATCAATTGGTGTTTTGTCGATGGTGGTGGAAAATGCTGTGTCATCTCCCATAAGTGTTCAATGGGGTTGAGATCTGGTGACTGACACAGCCATGGCATATGCCTTACACCATTTTCATGCTCATCAAATCATTCAGTGACCACTCGTGCCCTGTGGATGGGGCATTGTCAACCAAGAAGAGACCACTCCCATCAGGGTAAAATGCTTTTCCATAGGATGATGATGATCACTCAGAATGATTTATTGGCCTTTGATTTGCCCTCTAAAATGTTGAGTGGACTTAATTCATGCCAGGAAAATGCACCGCACACCATAACAGTTGAGTCAGAGTTGTCAGCAGCCTTCGTTTACTCAAATGTTTCCTTTATTTTGGCAGTTCCCTGTATATGTACAACAGTATTTAATATATATGATGACATCATCATCATTATTCTCTACACTCAAAGCTGCACCGACATGTGTGTTTTCTATTGAAAATAATTTGAGCCGGCTGCTGGCAGCTTTGGCTCATATTAAATGCAGCCACAGTGTGTGGCCGGCTTTAGAAGACCTGAAAGTTCCCGTGCAGAGCCACAGCAAATATAATCAGCCAAAAACATATAATTTTCACTAACTCTTCGACACACATCGACAACATGCTAAATTCAAACCGAGGTTCCTAGAATCTGCCGTAAATTTCCCCGGCACATACGTGTGAAATGTTCCGCACGCTAACTCAAAACAAGCACGCCGTCCCAAATGACTGGAAACGGTCCAGTGGGAGACAAATCCACTTTGCATTTTTATGAAACTCAGTCATTTGCCCTGAACTCACAGAGGCGGCAAAAAGCAATAACATAGATGATAAATCAATGTTTTCCACTGCAGACTACATAGTATTATCTCACAAAATATGTGAAAGGCAGCAGCAAATTTAGATATCGTCCCGCTTTCAGCACTGAATTGTCATCAATCACCCCAGAGGTTCTCTTTGTTGAGGCCACAACTCGTCCTTAAATTGCACAGATATATAATTTCATTCTCCACTGACTCAGACAAAACACGCTGCCAGCCTTGGAACAGGCCTATCTGAGAACTGTCTCAGCGGGCTCTGTGATTACACAAAGTACCAACTGTATTCCACGGGTGAAGCGCACTTCAAACACCAGCAAACTTGGCGTGATGCGGCATTTAACTTTGCAATAGAATGGTGTGATTGTTTTAATTCCTACAGTGGGTCAGCAAGAAAGGGTCAAGTCCGGAGAGAAGGAGAGCTAGGGGCTGTTCTGGTGTAGCACGTGACGCCAAGAAAATGATTGGTGTTATTTTCCACGCACAAACGTCTCGCTCCGCTAAAATAAGATATTTTTAGCTTTCAATGGCCGGAAGACACATAGGAAGGCATGACAGGACGAGTTCCCCTAACCCCTTGTGTTCACAGCCGCAAGACAAAACATCCTGAATGCTCATTCTGCTGATGCAACGCTCAGATGCCATATTGGCTCCATGAAACTTGATGGTTGATTACCATGGGAGTACATAAAAAACACACTGATTGATTATGATAACACAATATTGCCACAAGATGATGTCGTCTGTACCTGGTGGTCTTTATTTGCAACTGACCACAAATGTTCCCAAAGCGCTCTAACATACCCCTTTGTGTGCTTTGGTTATATAACGAATAAACGCAGTCCAGCTCCTAAGCGATAATATAAATATTCACCGACCCAACGCTTACAGTTTTTTTATCTTTCAATCTGTCTCTTACTTCTCTCGACTGATTTTTGTATAGGTATTGTGACGCTTGAGATATAGACAAAGCCAGCATAGCGTCACACTCTAAGGCCACATCCACCATGGCGGAAAATGTACGCAATCATTTTGTTTCTGATTTCTTTCCCGTTTTCTCCTAATTTGGTAGCCAATTGTTCCCTATTTGTAATTCAAACATCCCTTCCCTCGTATAAGCTCGCCACTGCAAGCCTGAGACCGGCAGTGACAAAGGGGCCAAACCGCCTCCTCCGAGATGGAACTCGCCAAGCTGTTGACCGTAACTTCCGATACACACAGAGCCACCTTGCATGCAGCGAGCTCCTGTCGGCTTCCCTCCCCTCTGCCCTTGAATTGGGCTCCCGGCCTTAGCCGAGCTGGCGCAGTCGGGGATCGAACCCTGGCTGCAGTGGGCAACTTGCACTCTGAGTAAGTACCTTTATCATTACGCCATCTGGGGGCCCACTGTGGTGGAAAATAATCTGAATCTGTCACAGGAGTGTATTGAAAAAGATTAATCAATGCTCAATTCCAGTCATTACCATTCAAACTTTAAATTTGATTTGTCCCTTAACAATTCCCAGTCCTTGTTTCCTGCAGAACAAACTAGACACTTGGAGAAATTTAAAAAGAAAGATGAGCAAGCAATTTAAAAAACAACTAGCTCAACATAAACTGCCTCTAGCACTGGCAATTAATAAATGCACCCATTAATGTGTAAAACAATGCATGGAAACACCTTTTTTAGAATAATACATTTTATTTATGGGCGCCTTTCAAGGCTCTCTCTCTGTTGTGTTTTAGCCAATGTTTCTGAACATTACTGTGGCAACATGGTTACTGAATCTATCTCTTACCTGCTTTATCTCAAATGTTAATGACATTATAGCTAGCTACGTGGTAATATAGTTCATCAAACACAATGGAAATACATCTATGTAATGGCTATGCAATAATGTTATCTGTGACAAAATGTTGACTGCACACATAACATTATGTTCCACTCCTGCTGAATTGCTTGCAACTACCAGACCTTTGCGGTTCATTGGCATGATTCCTCAAAATATTAAAGATTTGGGTTTTCCATTGTTAGATAGATAACTACTTTAAAAACCCTTCCTAAAAACAAATCTATTTCAATGGGCTTATATGGGAAAAAGCCCTTTTCCCCCATGGTGGGTGTGGTTATGATGGTCAAGTACCCAGATTTGCAGACTGTAGCTGCACTAATGAAAAAGATTACAATGTCCTATCACCTTGCGCCAGCAGGGGGCCCCCGACTCTGGAGACCCCAATCAATTGATTGGTTTGAGTGTTGGGAAAGCACGCCACGGCTCAGGGTGCAGCTTCTCATGAGTTTCAAGACATTTTAAAGCGACAGTTCTGCCCAACATTAAACTTTCTCTTTCACAGTCTTACCTACAATATTTTCCATCAACTCCAATGTCTTTCCTTCACAGCATCTGGTTGCATATTCAATGGATGCTTTGCGACTATCTGTGTTTGGCCCCTCTAATCACTGGTTTCAGCTATAATTAGATATTAATTTCACATTCATAGATTAGATACATTAGTACATTATTCATGAAATCTGAACTATTGAATATTGTTACAGATAGTCTGAAAATGAGATCTGTGCTCCTCTGAAATCTGTCTCATTAGCAGCACACTGCTCCGACTCCCCTCAGTTAGGTAGCCACCTCTGTAGCACTCATTCAGGAGGCAAGCAAACATTCCCAAACACTGTGATGTTATTGACAATAAATAGTGTAATAAGATAATATGAAACATGACCGTAACCCACCTCATGAAAAATGAAAAAATGAAACATGAGCTGACCCCCCCCCCCATTAAAAAGCACCAGATCAGCACTTCTATGTCTATAGATTTGTGATTTTCACCAACACCAGGCATGGGCAAGACCAGTCCAGTTTAGGAGTTTTATTCCAATAAAGGCATGAAGTTCCACCCCTTTAAAGGGCCATCTCTATATTTCTCTTTAATCTTTAATTGTATTATACTGTATATATATTTTTTTAATTTTCAACATATTTCTTGCTAATTGTGTCTTTTTGGGGGTAAATAGTAAAAAAAAATCTTAAATGGAAGTTGCAGTCTGGATTATTTTAATGACTGTGGGTGTAGAATAGAGAAATCATTTAAAATACAATTAGCCTATGACAAAAATAATACATTATTTACAGCTCAATTCAATAGAAATGGGTTTTATGAAACATATGGACTTTATTTCCATAATTTGCATTATATAATGAATGTATAAATGATGAGAAATGCAGTGCATTTTGGTTCCTCTTAAAAAAGGAGAAAAAAAGGAATATATTCACTTATCTAGATATTTTATTTTCAAATCTCTTTTTGGACACTAAATTTCACTTCACTGTACCCTATGTTGAACTTTGGGGAGGGGTCTGAATTAGAACAACTGAAAACTGCAGCTTATGTGTATTTAGTCCATAATTAATTTTTTCACTAATTACGAAAATGTGTCTTCCACTTGCATTCACAACTCATATGCTGGTTCACACCCTTTTATACTCCTTGGCTGGCTTAACAAAAACAAAAACATAAACAAAAACATAAACATAAAATGTATACAACATAACATTAAACAAAACTGCTATTCACTGGGCTTTTTTGTGTGTTAAGCGCAATCTTGTTTGCCTATTTCTGCTTTTTTAATGATTTCTTTTTAATATATGGGGGAAGCAGTAAAAAGTTATATCGTGTGTCACAAAACCTAAACTCTCCATACTGTATCTGGGTGCTGTGAATAAATACGAGTGTACGATGCTGCCACCATCAGGGGCAGAGCGTAATAAACGGAAGAAGCAACGATAGGCCAAATCTGTGCCAGTTTAAGTGCACTCTGATAGATAGGTAAATAGATAGATAGATAGACTGAAGGAATAGTGGTACCATGGCACACACAGATCTATGCATACACAAACACCTTTTTTATAAAAATGCTTTCACATACAGTATATGTGTTTAACCGTGTATTATTTGTGCACACATATATATATACACATACATGGTATGTGAAAACTTTTTTATAAAAAAGGTGTTTGTGTATGTGTGTATATATATATATATAACTTATCAAAGTATTTTTACGTATTTTTAACGTTGTGGCCATTTAAATGGCAATGCTACATTAACTTTGTATCCAGACAGCTACATAAAAGCCGCAGGCGGTACATTTACTATGTACGCGACTATTGATTTGCATACAGATAATGCACCGCAACACATAAAAATCCATTGTCCCGACAGCCAAAAATGACCCCTTTTATGTATTGAATGAAACGGCTTTAAGTCGCCCCAGGCAATATGAGGCTAGGAACAACTCTGTCCACAGAACAACAACATAATTCCCGAACAGTGGTTTCTAATGTGAATGCCAATATACCTGTGGTCCGCACTACAATGAAAAGTGAACTGTGATTTGTGAGATGTATCTAATCAACATCTCAATGTCCAGCTGGTGCTACATATCGTCTTGTGCGTGTAATTCACAAGTCTTTGCAATATTTTAAATATGGTACAAAAACGTAATACATTTGTTTAAGTTATCAGTAATCATCTGAGACAAAAATGCATAAAGAGGAACGCCGTTATCATGGTTAGTTTTGTATATTATTTACTAGTTTATATATATCTAATACAATTATCACATTGTTCTGCTTCCCCAAACGATTCAATTATTTAACGTTTGCCTTAAAATATGTTTAAATGTGTAATATCAATAGCATAGGTCAATAACATGTAAAATGTCAGTTGGTTAGTTGAATAATTGGCAAACGACATCTACTAGGCTATGTCAACCTGATAACATCGTCTCATGACAATAAATGACAATAAAGACATTCAATTCAATTCAATTCAATTCATATAATGTGATATATTTTCAATAGACCTTGTATACTAAGGCTTTCCAAAAGAAACACAACAACTGTCCTTGACTACGGTTAACACTGTGTTGTAAGTCGCTCTGGTAAGAGCGTCTGCCAAATGCCTGTAATGTAATGTAATGTAATGTAACAACAAGTATAGGTTTCAAACGGTTGGTTACCTCCCGTGAGTTATGTTAAGTAGCTGTAAAACAATTTCCCTTGTCTATATTTTAATTGATATGCATGATGATTCAAACAGTGTGTTTCCCACGTCTTGTTAAGAAACTACCCCACGCCATAAAAACGGTATGTAATCAAATTAATATGAATCCTCTTTACTTTCAAAACTTCCTCAAAAAGTTAACACCGTCCTTAAAAAGCAACGTATTTAAAAAGTTCGTGAAATAAGTTAACTTCACATATTTATATTAAATATACCCATAACCATGGGAAACGCCCAGGGTTCCTACAGGATAATTTTGCAACGAAACATGATTTGTCGAGCTAGTTATCAAAATGAGATCGGACGCAAAAATATACGATACGATAAAAGGCCTACTTAAAAAAAAAACATTCTGTCGTTTTTAACAGTGTGCAAAGAGGTAACGGCTTGGTTTGATGAGATTATAGCGCAATTGCCCTGGGCGTTTCGAACATGTGTCAACTTCAGATAGCACTGTGCCAACCATTGGTACTGTTATTAATTACTGGGATAGGGAGGCAAGCGAGTCCGTACGGGTTATGTCTCCAAACCTAACAGTTTGCAGGATCTATGGTAAATTCTGCTGAGTTAAGAGGAAAGGGACAACAGACATGGAAAACGTTTAGGCAGCGCTCAAATGATTTCTTACCACATAGGGAAAAGAAACCGTTTCTACTACGCAAACTTTTCGTATTAGAAGAAAGTACAGTAATCTTACAAATGTTGTCGTCAACCCGATTCCATAGTGGAGCAAATACATTGGGCACACACTGTTGCATGTATTCAAGTAGATTGCGGTAATTTGAGTAAATTAAGTTTAAGCAATGCCGAGATCCGTACTTCAACTGCGCAAAGCAATGTATCAACATACGAACAGTTTGTGAGTAACATCGGATTTCTAACTAGCTAACATTGCGTTGATCTAACAACAAAACTTGAATTCGGTCATAGAGCTATGCAGTTCGTCGACAAAAGTGGTGCACTGGGGGGGGGACACAAAACTTAAACATCGGAAGTACCGATGGTTTGCAAATCGTGCCATATGAACCCGCTACAGTGTATTCTATTGATGGCCATTTTAAGCATACCTTAGGCAGTTCTTAATAAAGTCTTACCTTTGAATATTTGTCCTCTTACTGAGACCAACAAACTGATCGCAGCAAAGAAACAAGTTATGACCCTATCCATTGCGCGGGTGTCGTGGACGGTTACCCCCAGCTCCCGGGGTAAGACAAACAACTCTTCCTCAGTGACAATTGAAAATAATCCTGTTTTGTTTACAGTTAATGTGTCAGGTACTTGAAACGCTTTCTTGCTGTCCTCCCCTTCTTGGTTGTGAATCTTTGTAGCGGATCTGCTCCGATTTACAGGCTGCCAGGAGAGTCCTGACGTCACTAAACACGGAGAGAGAGAGAGCTGAGGAGTCTGAGCGCTCTCCGGTAGAGGGGGTATTTAGGCTGTGGCGTATCGGCATTCACATTCGACTTCATAGAACTGGACTTCAGTGTGGTCGTTATCTTCCACAGCTTGCTACGTCTACATATTGTATTAGTTTGCGGTGTTCATATTGTGCGGAGATGAGAATGAAAGTTGGTTCAACGTGGTGGCTGCGGTATATGATGCGCATCATTAGCCAACCTCTTGTACTGGTTTTGTAAGAAAAGTAGGGATCTGTAAAGTTCAGATCTTCAGCGGCAGAGTTATATTATCATCAGCAAAATCGAGATGCTGAGAGAATTGTCAAGCGCGCAATTTACCTATTTCTTTTTTACCAGTCCTATTAACGGCTGGTTTATCCAAATAGCTGCAAGCCGATTTTAGTCGGTTGTTGTAGGCTACCTAATACTTAGCACGTGTTTTGTTTCTAAGCGGTAAGTTATAAACCAACACGAGGATTTGGCTGGAGTAAGCCGGTGGCAAAGGTTTGGTCCTTTGTGGCACAGAAAGCGACCTAAGACCTCAAATGAACTATAAGTTCGACATAGTTCAGCCTATAAATACCAAGAAATCACGTGTCGAATTCGCAGGTATCATTCCAGCCATTCTCTTCCCGTTAATAGACATTTGAACGTCGTAGGCTACTGTATCTGTTACCCCCATGATTGTGTACAACATTGAACGACCTAGTCCAGTTGTTCGCTATTTTAGCTGTTTGCTGGTGTTTGTCTAGAAAATTCCACAGTCTAATCGTTTTATATAGAATCCTATACGCGCCATTCAATGATTTCAAAAACAGTCCATGCACCGCGTTGGACCAAACAGTGTATATAGTAATGATTTAAAGTTAATGCAATGGTAGTATACGTATTTTATGGTCTGCGTTATGCCAAATTTACCTGGCGGTGTGTGGTATGCAGAGGGTAGCTTATACAACGTATTAGCGATACAGACAGACAGGCAAACATAAAATCTGACACAATTCTGTAATCAATCATATTTTTAGATGATGAAATGGGAAAATGTGGTATGTACCTGACGCCGCTAGATCGAATTGCATGGTGTAATGATAGGCATGTGAATCGAAGTAAATTTTAACTAAGATTTGAGTGAGTTCTTCATATCATGACTATTTTTTTGGAGTGACACAAATCTTACGTTTTGGAAACATGTTTTTAGGTCGATATATTTTTCCATTTAATTGATGAGGACAATGAGGTTGTCACAGCGGAACAAACTGAAGTATGCGCAGGCATTCACACTTGCTCGCGTGCACGACTGAAGCTCAATTTGGCTGTATGAACTGAACTAATGGGGAGAGAATATAAAGTCAAGTAACCACACTGTGGTTACAAACATGTTTCATGAACTCACCAGAAAAGTATGTTGAGGGCTATTTTGAAAGTCCTGTTTCTTACAAGGTAATGATGTGTCGCTGTTGCATTGCTATTGCTGGGCCAATTGGGAGGCTGTTTATGCCTCTAAAAGCATACGAAAATTAATAGACTTCGACTACCGGTGGAAAAACTATCGTGGGCTTGCTTTGTATTTATGGACCTGAAGCACCAGGCATAATTTGGCCATATGTTTTTTGAAAAAACAAAACGTACAATTCCAATATATTAAAAGTTTTATGTAACAAACTCAATAATTCGTTGCTTGTTTGCGAGCATTGTAATCCCCACGGAGAAGATGAAGAATGAATGAACACATTAGTAAATTTGTAATTTTATCATACCTAGCACTAGGCCATTTTGGGTGAAATTAATATTTCCAGGAGCCATACCCAGCTGTTCATGTATGGACTTTGATTAATTCAGTTCAGTTGACAAATGGTGCAATTAGACTGAAATCAAACACGGTGTTGTTTTAACGAAGGGTTGAAATACAGTATACTGCACCACCGGTGACTCAGGTGACTGACGTACAGAGTAGCATCGACGGTATTTAGCTGGACATTTTTATTTGTATTTGTTTATGGGAGGGGGAAGTCACGGTTCTGCAGTTAGTCAGCAATTTATATGATACACTAAATTGAATTAATTATTTTCCTAATTCAATTTAAATATCCCATATATGATATGTAACCCTACCAAGCAGTTAAGTAGAAAATATACAGTCTTATATATATACAGCTCTGGAAAAAAATAAGAGACCACTCCAAATTTTTCTTAAATTAGCATCTCTATATGTATGGCAGCCATTCCATTCCATTCCAGTGTCTGTTGAATTCCAACACAAGCACACCTCATTCTACTTAACGAAGTACTGATTAGGTTATCACCTGAACCAAATCTTATTTAATGAGGAAAAGTATAAAAAACACTGCTGTGGTCATCACTATCCTCTTGCAATAGGACCAGCTGGATGGCAAAAACAGTGCTAGTAGTACCTCAAAAGTAACTGGAATCAAAAAATAACTATTGACCATGCCAAAAGAGTTGAAAATAAATGTTTTGGGTGAGGAAAAGAAGGGTTCAATTCTGGCTTTACTGGTAGAGGGATACAGTGAGCGTAAGGTTGCTTCTATCCTTCAAATGTCAAAGACGGTGGTTCATAAGAACAAGGTCAAGCAGCAGACATTGGGGACAACAAAGCTACAGACCGGCAGAGGGCGAAAACAACTCTCTACTGACTGGGATGACCGCCAACTAATTCAAATGTCACTCAACAACCGTAGGATGACATCAAGTGACCTACAAAAAGAATGGCAAACGGCAGCTGGGGTGAAGTGCACGGCGAGGACGGTTCGAAACAGGCTCCTAGGGGCAGGGCTGAAGTCGTGCAAAGCAACAAAAAAAAGGCCTTCATCAATCATAAGCAAAGAAGAGCCAGGCTGAGGTTTGCAAAAGACCACAAGGATTGGACCGTAGAGGACTGGAGTAAGGTCATCTTCTCTGATGAGTCCAATTTTCAGCTTTGCCCAAGACCTGGTCATCTAATGGTTAGATGGAGACCTGGAGAGGCCTACAAGCCACAGTGTCTCACACCCACTGTGAAATTTGGTGGAGGATCGGTGATGATCTGGGGGTGCTTCATCAAGGCTGGAATCGGGCAGATTTGTCTTTGTGAAGGACGCATGAATCAAACCACATACAAAGTTATCCTGGAAGAAAACTTGCTTCCTTCTGCTCTGACAATGTTCCCCAACTCTGAAGATTGGTTTTTCCAGCAGGACAATGCTCCATGCCACACAGCCAGTTCAATCAAGGTGTGGATGGAGGACCACCAGATCAAGACCCTGTCATGGCCAGCCCAATCTCCAGACCTGAACCCCATTGAAAACCTCTGGAATGTGGTCAAGAGGAAGATGGATGGTCACAAGCCATCAAACAAAGCTGAGCTGCTTGAAGTTTGGCACCAGGAGTGGCATAAAGTCACCCAACAATAATGTGAAAGACTGGTGGAGAGCATGCCAAGACGCATGAAAGCTGTGATTGCAAATCAGGGTTATTCCACCAAATATTGATTTCTGAACTCTTCCTAAGTTAAAACATTAGTATTGTGTTGTTTAAAAATTAATATGAACTTGTTTTCTTTGCATTACTAAAGGTCTGAAAACACTGCATCTTTTTTGTTATTTTTACCAGTTGTCATTTTCTGCAAATAAATGCTCTAAATGACAATATTTTTATTTGGAATGTGTGTGTGTGTAGTTATATGATTTCTTACATGTTTTTCAAGAAAAAGTATGTTTTTTCAATGTTCCCATAGTGAGGTGGTGTTTTGCCTTTGGAGAATAATTAGTTAAAGAGGAGAGCCCAATCTATTAGGTAAAATTAGATATTTATGGAAGACACATGGATTGATATACTTGAGATTATATTGTGAATGAAATACTGATTAATCATTTAAAATTAACCTTAATCTTAAGCATTGTGCATATACAGATACAAACTATTTAGTTGGTATAAGTACTAATTAAAACGCATTCTCAGACACAGCTCCTCTAACCTCTGAGGTCTTAAATGGCAATATGTCTTTATTCTCAGCCTGTTGATACGATTTTTGGAGAAAGCCTGAATCTTCTTCTGCTGGTTGACTGCTGGAGACCTACATGGAAGTATGTGTCCATATGGTTAGGGGCTGAGGTATTTTAGCCATGCAGTGACACTATGGAACCTCTGGTGTAGAATCATGGACTGGTTGTTCTTCAAGTCCAGTTAGCTTTCCACCAAAACGAATATGAGAACTGGTGCTCCCGTGTTTTTCTTTCATTTTGAGTTTTTCACTGAGGACCTAAGTTAGTCTTGCGCTGAACTAGTTCTGAGTATCCCCAGCAGTTACTGTATATCATAGCTGTTTTGTTCAACAAGCCACATAGCCCGCACAGCAGCCACTACATATTTGCATCCATCTGGCTACTTTTGAAGAATACAGGATATATATATATATATGTGTGTGTAATTATATATATATGCAAATAAATGCAAAAAAAATGATATTCAGTCATCACTTTCATGGCTGTTTTTGTGTTTTTTTAATGCCAACATGTTTTAGCACTTTGATGTGAGAAAAATATTTAGATCGCCATTTGCTGTAAGTAGTTTAAGTCTGTATGGGTATGGATGGTTGTATCAGAATAGAGGAGGAGGTGATTTGTGTATGTGTGTGTGTGCGTGCGCGCGCGTGTTTGTGTGTGCTTGCATATGTGTGCGCACATGTGCATGTCTTCAAGGGTACACTTATTGCCATTTAATCCCGACCACATATGTTTTGGTGTCAGCTGGGAAAACAAATATTTCCAAGAGCTTGGTTATAGAACTGAAATTGACAGTTGTCTTAGCACTTCAGTGTTGTTAAGTGTCTGAAACGAGTGCACAGTGAAGGAGCTATCTTTCATATGCAGGTTATCTGATTAACTGATTCTGTGCAGTGCCAATAGGTGTTCACATCCTCCGGGCTTCCAAAGACGAAAACAGGACAGTCTTCCAAAGCAGTGATTGCCCCATTCTTTCAGTCCCCATTCAGCAATCAAGCCTGTATGCGTTATTGCATTCAAGGATGCTAATTTGGAAATAGCAATAACGCATAAAAGCTGATTCATATTTGGGCCTATCTCAAAGGATATTACCTCCACACGTGTTTTGAAATACCTAGTTCTCACAGCATAAAGAAGCGATTGCCAGACATGTGGAGATGAGATAAGAAGTTAATTCATTGCCTTGTGCTATTATCAAAACACAAAGACAATAATAGACATACAGTGTTCATTTGCCTGAGGAATTTGAGTTATTTCATCAACCTCTGAAGACAATCATCTTGATTTACATCATCATTCCCAAGATTTCCCCTGGTGCCTTTCTAGAGTTTCAGGTCAATACAGGCAGTGATTTTAGTCGACAAACCAACATCCACTTATTCAGGGAATAACAGACGCATATCGACAGACCCAGGAGTAGTGTAGCATAGTGGCACAGCACTTGAATCCAGAAGGCTGTGGGCTCCAAATACAGGTGGGACACTGCTGTTGTACACTTTAGCATGATACTTATCCTGAATTACTTACACAAATATTGCAATAATTTACATGGCATATAACTTTCACATATAAATAAGTTAGTAAACCCACAGTATGTGCATTGTACCCTGACACTAAATGATTGACCATTTCCCTTTGGGCTTTGCTATAACTAAGTAAATTCCAGATGTAGTTTTCATGGATATAACTAATAACAAATAAAATAAAATGTTGACTTTTCAAATGTTTGATGACAATTAATAAAAAATGATGTGCATCAAGGAGCTAGGTAAACCAAATAATAAACGCATAATTGTTCTAAACCATGGAATAATTCCTAAAATCAGCTTGGTTGTCTAACTGTTATGATATTTTAGCTTCGAAGAGGTTGACAGCGAAGTTGCACAGGGCCAGTCCTGCCACCTTGAACAGTTGGTCAGGTACTGTGCGCTTTGCCTTTGGCTTTGCAATTGTGGTACATTGCGTGCAAAAGAAATCGATCAAACATAGTTTAGAACCAAACAAAGTGTCGTTCTACACTGGACACGAAAGATGGAGTGATGATCAGGAAGGGCAGCGACATTACACAGTGGGGTTGCTCGTTTATCGTTTTTGGGGGGAAAAAACCTGACAACGAAGGAGGGACGGACAGCAGGAGTTTGTGAAATGATCAATAATTCACCCTGCGGGTTCCCGCCGCCTTTGATGGAGGTTTTTGGGGAGCTACCAGGAGGTGTGTCTAACGTTTATGTCTGTTGAGATTGTTGTGACCCTTTTCTTTAGCATCGCTGTTGCTTCCTCTGTCTACGAGTGGGAGTTTTCTGCCAAGAAACCGAATCAGAACATGATTAGCAAATCTGTTCTCCCATTGGCAGAAAATTAATCACAGCTTCTCAGCTGCTGTTGTTTTAAACTTTTAAATTTAAGCTAAATAAAATGTGAATGTTTGAAATGAGTAATCAGCACAGTCTTACTTTCAACCAGCAATGGGATGGATGCCTCTGTTTGACTAAAGCCTTACAATTTCAACACAGCAGCAAACTAGCTAGCTTCACGTTACTAATGCTATTTTCATAAAATTGTAACTTCACGTAGGGACCACCCACAGTTTGAGAACCATTGACCTAAATGCAAACATTATAGACAATTAAATACAGCCCCTAAACAGATATATGTCAATATGCAAAATTGGTCATTTTCAAATTTCTCTTTCAAGTACTGTGGAACAATGAACACAAAGTGCCACTACAAGCGGTATGCCTCTTGTCAGCTGCAAACATTTCGGAGCAATTCAGGAGCACACCGCAGTGGGAATTGCTTGGTATTACGAGGCAGTGTTTTCGTTAGTTTGTCGGAGGAAACGATAATTACGTTATATGGGTACCATTGCAGGCATTATCAATTCCTACTAATATCAGGCCTACTTCAATTCCGCATTGAACATACTATTGCCACTAGTAGGTGCTGCTTTTCCTCCAGCAACGGCATTTTATTGTCTTGAAGAGGATGGTACCCATCTCCCTTTTAAATGTAAGATTCCCCACAGTCCTTTTATTTATAAATATGAGATGGAAAAATGTGCCGGTTTAGTGTACAAACAGTGAAAAATGCTGCACTTTATAATAGTTGGACAACTCGCTTTGGATTAAAGCGTCTGCTAAATGGCATACATTACATTACATTAGACTAGCCACAGGTGCAAAAACTTGAATTAATAACGGTAGGAAATGACTCTCGGCACCGTGGCAAAAAAATACCTCAGAAATCAAAATTGTGTTAATACTTTCCTCTGCTAAATATATTTTAGGACATACACGTTGACGAAAATAAAAGTTCAAAAGGTGTCCAGTGCAGCAGCAAACATTTTGGTCACATGTGTCTGCACAGATTTATTTATATTCTTATTTGCATATATGGATTATTTTAGTGGACAGATATCTGTCCCTGATAGGTGTAGATCTTTTCATGGGGTCAGCAGCATCTTGAAACAGGACATGCCCTCCAAAAACCCCTGATAACATCCCTCTAAGGTTTCATTCTATGTAAGATGTTCCCTGTTAATACACCAGTCTCTCCTGTGGACATAAGTGGCAGAATGCTACACCTGCCATTTGGTGTCAGATTTGGTCCTGTGAGTTAGATCACATTTCTATTTTAGACCATGACCTCCTCCAAGGAAGATCTAGAAAGTTTCAGCTTAGACTTATGGAGAGAATATTATGTCATAGGAAATAGAAGTACATCTTGCTGTAAAGACCTGACACTTTTCATGCATCCATACACAGCTAGCACTATTTTAGCAAATTAGCAACTTGTTCATAAAGATAGTATATAGAAACTGAAAATTATACTGTTTCCATAATGTCACTATGGCTAGTGGATAAAATAAGGGATAAAAAAACCTGTTACCTTGTCCTGACCATCACACATTAAAGCTATAGATATTTTTTAACCATTAGCAACCGATCTTGATTAGAATCAAAACTTGTTGAGGGCAGGAAGTACAGAGAATGGGTTAATTTCTTTGTCACCTGTGTTTTCTGTACCGGATATTTCAAACAAGGGTGTATCCATTAAATGTCTGAAAAATGGGTCGTCTATGAGATTTCACTTCTATTTAACATATTCATATATCCATAACATTTACTGTACTGATTTAATTCAGTCCGAACCCCAGAGGGAATGGATGAATGATCCGTCTCTCAGTACCAACAAAACCTCAGTACAGACATGATTTAATGGGCACCTAGAATGGCTCAAAAAGAAAGCGAAACACAGAATTCACAAAACAGATTTTTAAAAAAGTCAACTAACTTGTGCTGGATGTTGTCAAACTAAACACCTTTCACTTGGGGTTCATATTCAAAAACCTTTCTGGAACTTGAAATCAATTTCAAGCCCCAATTATATATGCAGATGCAAGGACATCTGCTGATTCATTCTTCTCTAGGTACGCATTACCTGCAGCTATTTTCAAAATCAGCATTAAGACCTGCAGGAAGATGATGTTCTCACAGGTCTGCAATCAAAATCTTGTCAGATTATACAGAGAATGGACAGTGACACAGAGTGACTAGGACACCGGGATAGGTAATGAGGTCTGCCAGACAGAGCGCTCTGTCACAGCAGAGGACAGGAGGAGTTCCACCGTCATTACAAATAACTATGCAGTTTAAATACGGTAAACTTTCCTAATAATGCCTCGGTTAACTTTAAAACTTGTTAAGTGTTGCATACAATTCACCCTAATGAGTAAATATGGATCACTTAACACTCATTTCACTCATTTTGTGGCACAAACAATCTAATCATTCTCTGGCTCCTGATTAGTAACCGAGGGCTGTTTTTATTGGGCAGGTTTAACATCCACGCTCAAATCTAATCCTTGCAATTTACATCATTGTGTTGCCTCTCCTCGGGGTTCGAAATGAGAATTTTCATCAATCGCTGCTCCCTACCAAAAATGTCATTTTCATGGTCCCTTTATGGCTTTATGTAAAGGCGTACAGGAAGCCGTAATTATCGCAGCAGTCATAGCCTAGTAGCAAGACAATCAGACCAAAACAGACTAGGAAAGCAACTGCAGTAGTTTAAGCAGAAAATGTCAATTTGGGGGGGAGGGGGGCTGAAGGGTTGTGATGCGTAGACTGTGGTTAGAAAACAGCAGGCTTGGAGGCCCACAGGACAGCAGGCTTGGTGGACCATAGGGTCTGTTGCTTTTCCTCCTGTCTCATTCCTTAAAGGATAACTTTAATGGAAAATTAAAGATTAAAGGTCAAAATGGAATATTTTGTATGCCATATAATATCCAGGTAACTACCATGATGGGAGTGTTATGTTTTGCAATATCTGTTCGGTTTGTTTTTGTACTTTATTTATATATTATTCTAATCATTCACGTTTCATTCACGTTCTGTTCCCCGTTCTGTCTGTGTTCCTTGTTGTTCGAGATCCACTCCTTGTCTTTGTCATTTTCACTTTGCGATTTCAACTTTACGGTTTTTCTATCTTGGGTTTCTTATCTCATTTACTTCTTTCTTTCTCAAACACTTTGTATGTATTAGTTAGATGTATATAGTACTAACCTACTAATTTACTAACATTAGGGATTTAGATTAAGTTACTAACATTACTAATGACTAATTATCTCACGCTTCTATCTATCGCTATCATTCTCTCTCTCGTTGTCCTATCCCTGTACGCTTCTCACGTTTCGCTTTATCTGCACGCAGATTCTCTATGCGTTCCTCCCCTTCGAACTGTGCATGTGTCTGCCTGCTCTTCCAGGTCGTATATTGTCAATGTGTCTATGTGATTCCCAGTCCGTGTCTTTCGTTTCCCCTCATTATTGTATTAGTGAATCGTATCGTTCTCACCTGTGTTCCTGCCCTTCTCTCCTCCCAGTCACACCTGATTCCTATTGTGTTTCCCTTCCCTGCTTGTATATAAGTTCTGTGTTTACGTTCACTCTTTGTCAGAATGTTGATCCTCATTCCCTGTGCCGATTATCAGTAAGCCAGAGTCTGTTGTATTTTCCCGAGACACCCCTTCCGTTTCACTTCGAGTTTGCCTGCCGATTCTGTTTTGTTTGCCTTTTCTGATTTCTTGGATTGTTTTTTGACTACTCTCTTTCGATTTTGTGTCTTCGCTACTCTTTCTGCTGGTTTTGATCCTTGCCTGATCCTTATCCCGTACCTCACAGGGAGTTAATTAAGCAATTAACATCCCATCATGCTTAGAGTCATATATATAAGATAAACGCTGAGCAGGCCCAGTTGCCCACTATTATTTCGCTACCAGGGCTAGAAGAAGAGATGTCAGTGACTTTGAAAGAGTAACTAAGGTGATGTTGGCATGGGAGTCTGAGGGAAGGACATCATCAACTAGGGGCAACTGCGGTCGAAAGCACTTACTCCTTGACCATGATGTCCGTGCATTGGTTCGAGATGCAAGGCAAAACAGTTGAGCAACTCTGGATCAGTTGACGGCAAATATCTATCAAGGGCATCGGCAGGCAGTTTCATCAAGAACAGTCCATCAAGTACTTCACAGAGAGGGATGCTATGGTGGGGTGGTAGCCCCATTAAGACACTTTATGTTGGTGTTTCCTTTATTTTGGCAGTCACCTGTAATATAAATACTTACATGCATGACTGAGTATTCACACCCTTTATGCCTAGAACTGACCCCCCTGCTTTATTCAGTAAGCCACTTATTTAAACGGTTATTCCAGTCACTCTTAAATTGTAAGGTCAAAAAATTTAAGAGGCTTTTAGACTCAATGTTGTTTTAACACCCGAGCAGGTTAATTTAAATGACATAGTGTCAAGCTTCCCTCCTACACGTGCATCATTCAAAACATTAATTCGGGACCCCTGGGTGGGGCAACCAGTAAACAGTACCCATTCAGGTACCCATTCAGGCACTCATCCAGAGTTGTGGTGGTGAGCTCATAGTACGAGGGGGGATAGCTGATGTAGAAAATGGTACAATTGGCCACCAAATTAGGACAAAATGTGAATAATCTGATTAAAAAAACATAAACATAAAATGAATTTAAATGCAATTTACCAGCAACAAATAACCTACTGTAATTGTATCATTGTAAAATCATGAGAAATTAATGTCTTTGTTTTCCAAACATAGCTTAATTTCTCACAGTGCAAACAAAATCATGCAAACCTAGGGGGCCGCGGATAACATAGCGATCTAATGTACCGTATTTTGGCTGGTCCAATACGGTGTGCGCTGCCTTCCAGGGATGCGGTTCGAAACCCGTGTCTCTACCAGACCAGCCCTGGTCGTCAGCCCCGATTAGGGGCGGCATTTGGCTGTCCGCTCCAGGGGAAGGGGGGAGGGAGAGCCGGCTTGAGTCCTCTGTGAAGCACGTAAAAGGAGTCTCCAGAACGTGGGTGGGAGAATTCTGTCTCAAAGGAATTGGTGTTCGCTGCCTCAGATAATTAGCTTGCCTCATGTGGGGAGGGTAAGTCAAAATAAATAGAGGGTGTAATTGGCTACCAAATTGGGAGAAAAAAAAAATATATATTTTTAATCATGCAAACCTAAACAAAATCATAATCTGGCGTAGTCCGCTAATGGATAACATTTTTCACGCGGGGAAAGAGTTATCAGAGATGTGGTCAGTTGGTTATCAGAAATATGCCTTGCTTGTTTGCTCTTTTGGAAACACTGCACACGAGGTGCAAGCAGCACATGAGGTACAATAAGGGCAAACACCTGGTCTGGGTTTGCCCAGCATGTGTAGCCCCGGCTGATCTGACGCCTGGATGGAAACAAGGCTTAAATTGCAAGAACACTCAGTGGTGGAGTTTAGGGGTGCAGTGGTACCTGGCAGATGTGTCCTGAATGGAAGTGACTGTGATGAAGTAGTTTACTCAGAGTCTGCGAAAGGATAGAAGGCAGGCTGCATGTCAAGGGAGGGCCGCCTGCCCCCCTCCCACCACCCACATTTTGTGCAGGCCTCATTCTGGAAACCATCGCAAACCTGCCCAGGGAAGGCAGCTCGCAATTGCTTAGCTGAAGCACAGAAATGGCGAGCAAGACGTTGTGTGGTCTGAAACCCTGATACGATCATGTGGGTCCCGATGGCCCCTGCTGGCCAGACGTTTGACCTTGTGCAAGGTCCACAGATAAGAGAAGCGCGCGACCTGCTGCTATAGGAGGGGAGATGCCCAGCGTGTGAATTGACTCAGATCTATACGGCTACCTCATCCTGAGCTTTCTGATTGGTGTCTGCAGCACATTCCCTTCCGAGAGTATCACCCAATAAATCCGCTCTGTGTCAGAAGACAATCGATGCATGTCTGTTGGTCACCCGGTAGAGCAGAAGGAGCTCAAGTAAGATTGCAGCTTCATACCTGAGCTGCTCGCAGCTGTATTCGATACACCCTGTCAGGGATGTAGTAGGTGTGGAACCAAGTGCGAGAGAGAGAGAGACCCAGAATGCGTAGATGCGTTCAGAATATTTATTATCTAAACGCTGGCAGGAACGAAAGTAAAACCGTGTCGGGAAAACACAGAGAACTAACAAAACAAAACAAAATAAACAACGAACCGGAACAAACCAAACTAGCTAATAAGAAACACCAAAACGTATTCCAGAAACACGGAATAAACAAAACACTTGAAATCTAGAAAACAAACAAGAACGCGAATAAACAAAGTCACGAGAGGCAAGCACAACTAGGCAATAGAGGTTACGACAAAGCACGCAAGATAATGTCCAAGCAAGGAACAGAGAAATTCAGCTGTTTAAATGTCCTCCCGGTAAATGATCACAGCTGTCAGTAATGACTTTGATTAGCTAGGTGCATTCTTGCCGTGTCTTTTACTCCTCCTGATTGGCGCTTGGGGGAAATTTCGGATTGCCGGTTGAATCGTTACAGAACCCCCCCCCCTAGGACCGACTCCCGACGGTCCAGGAAGAGCCGCCTGCTGAGCCTTGAAGTCCCGGATGAGAGCCGGATCCAGAATCTGCCTTGCCGGAATCCAGGACCGATCCGCCGGTCCGTATCCCTCCCAGTCCACCAGGTACTGGACTCCTGACTGCACTCGACGGGATTGGAGAAGACGGCGAACGGTGTACGCCGGGTGGCCGTTGATGAGACGAGGGGCAGGAGGAGGCTTAGCCGGTGGTGTGTGTGCCCCAACGAGCAGTGGCCGCAGACGGGAGACGTGGAAAGTAGGGTGTACCCGGCGCATCTCTGGAGGCAGTGAGAGACGATAAGCCACTGGATTAACCCGGACCACTTTGAAGGGACCTACAAAACGTGGAGCTAACTTGCGGTTCTCCACCTTGAGGGTAGGTCCCGTGTTGATAACCAGACCCTCTGGCCAGGGTTAAATGTGAGTGCTGGACGACGGAGACGGTCGGCTTGCTTACGGTGTTGTTGGGTGGTGCGTTCGATGACTAACCTGGCTCTCTTCCAGGCTTGTTTGCATCGTCGCACATGAAGCTCTGCCGAAGGAACCCCGGTTTCCCTCTCCTGGTCAGGGAAGAGAGGAGGCTGGTAGCCGAACTGAGCCTCGAAGGGTGACATCCCGGTGGCGGAGCAGCGAAGGGTGTTGTGGGCGTATTCAGCCCAAGGAAGATTGCAGCTCCAGGACTTGGGGTTGGATGCCGAGAGGCACCGCAGAGTCGTCTCCATGTCCTGGTTAACCCGCTCTGTCTGCCCGTTGGACTGGGGGTGGTATCCTGACGAGAGGCTGGCTGTGGCTCCAAGGAGTGTGCAGAACGCCTTCCAGAACCGGGCGGTGAATTGAGGACCTCGGTCAGACACGATGTCGGAGGGAAGACCAAACACCCGAAACACGTGTTCCACCACCAGTTCAGCAGTCTCCTGGGCCGAGGGCAGTTTAGGCAGGGGAATGAAACGGCAGGCCTTGGAAAAACGGTCCACAACCACAAAAACCGCGGTGTGACCGTGCGAGGGAGGTAGCCCTGTAACAAAGTCCATGGAGATGTGGGACCATGGGCGGCGGGAATGGGCAGAGGATGGAGTAACCCTTGGGGACGTGTCCGGGGGTTTTTGTGCTGGGTGCACACCGCGCAAGCCAGGACGAATGACCGGACCTCCTCGTCCATCTTGGGCCACCAGAACCGTCGACTAAGAAACTCCAGGGTGCGAGTCACCCCTGGATGTCCGGTGAGACGAGAGGCGTGGCCCCACTGTAGTACCCGGTTTCGAACGGCTGAGGGTACGAACCAACGGTTAGGCGGGCCATTGCCCGGTCAGGTTCTGTTCGTAAGGCTCGATGAACCACGGTTTCAATGCCCCACTGGACCGGGCAACGATGCGGCTAGGTGAGAGGATGGTCTCCACTGGGGCAACAGTGTCAGCAGCTTCAAAGATCCGGGAGAGAGAGTCGGGTTTCTGATTCTTAGACCCCGGACGGTAGGAAAGTATAAACTGAAAACGGTTGAAAAACAATGCCCATCTAGCTTGCCGGGGGTTCAGCCGCTTAGCCTGCTGTAGGTATTCCAAATTTTTATGATCGGTCCAAACGGTGAATGGATGGACCGAGCCCTCCAACCAGTGACGCCACTCCTCCAGCGCTTTTTTCACCGCCAGTAATTCGCGGTCCCCAATGTCATAGTTGCACTCGTGGGTGTCAAGCGGTGTGACAGGAAAAGCGCATGGGCGGAGTTTGTTGTCTGGTTTACTCCGTTGAGATAGGGCGGCTCCGATGCCTGTGTTAGAAGCGTCTACCTCGACTACGAAGGGCAGAGATGGGTCCGGGAATAGTCAGGATGGGTGCTGAGGTGAAGCGCTGTTTGAGCTGTAGGAATGCTTGTTCGGCTGCGGGTGTCCAGACGAATGCTTTTACCTTACCCGGGTCAGGTTGGTGAGTGGAACCGCCACCGTTCGAAATCCCGGATGAATCGTCTGTAAAAATTGGCGAAGCCAAGGAAACGTTGCACCTGTTTGATGGAGGTGGGGCGGCCCAGTCTCTGACAGCCTGGGTCTTGGTCGGATCCATTTGGATGCTGCCTGCATGTAAAATGAATCCCAGAAATGTGACCGTGGAAGCGTGGAACTCGCTCTTCTCCAGTTTAACGTAGAGTTGGTTTTTTAGGAGTAGCTGAAGGACATGTCGTACATGCTGTTCGTGTTCCTGGACGTTCCTGGAGAAAATGAGAATGTCGTCCAGGTACCCAAACACAAAGTGGTTGAGTGCCTCCCTCAACACGTCATTAATCAGTGCTTGGAATACTGATGGACTGTTGGAGAGCCCGAACGGCATGACGAGGTACTCGTAGTGCCCCGTCGGCGTGTTGAAGGCGGTTTTCCATTCGTCCCCTTCGCGAATGCGCACTAAATTGTATGCGCACCTGAGGTCCAGTTTGGAAAAGACAGTAGCGCCCTGGAGCATCTCGAATGCCGTGGACATGAGGGGCAGAGGGTACCTGTTCTTCACAGTGATGTTGTTGAGGCCTCGGTAGTCGATACAAGGCCGCAGGCCCCATCCTTCTTCTCCACGAAGAAAAACCCTGCTCCCGCCCGGCGAGGTGGAAGGACGAATGTGCCCGGCGGCCAGTGCCTCCCGGATGTAGGTACTCATCGCCATAGTCTCAATTCTGGATAGTGAAAAAATCTTACCCCGGGGGGGACTGGTTCCCGGCAGTAGATCGATGGCACAGTCGTACGGACGGTGAGGTGGCAGCATGGAGGTGTGTTGCCTGCTGAACACCGCCTGGAGGTCACGGTACGCCGGCGGCACTCGGGCCCACTCCTGGATCTCCGGTTCCCGGCGTGAAACGGCAGTGGAAGGGTGAGGCAGTAGACAGGTGCCCTGACAAGCTAAACCCCAGCCCAGTATTTTCTCTGCGTTCCAGTCGATGTGGGGGTTGTGCCTGCTTAGCCAGGGGTAGCCCAGCACGAGGGGTAGCTGGGGAGATTGTGTGATAAAGAACTCCATCCGTTCGGTGTGGTTCTCTCCGATGGTGACTTGGATAGGAATAGTCCGCTGCGTGACGGCACCGGATCCCAGTGGTCTGCCGTCCAGGGCTGTGACGGACAGAGGGGAGTCCAACGTCACCAGAGGGATTTGAAGTTGCCGGGCGAAATTACAATCAATGAAATCCCCCGCCGCTCCGGAGTCAATGAGGGCTGGAGATGAGTGTTGCGAGCTGTTCCAGCGCAGGGAGATCGGTAGCACCAACCCCGTGAGGTGCTCAGAACCGGGAGTGACCGCTGCGCTTCTTACCACCCTCCCAGTGTGGTAGAAGCGTTGGCATTTCCCTGTAACTCTGGACAGGAACCTCGGTAATGCCCAAAATGACCACAGTACAAACAGCAGTTTTCCTTCTGGCGTCGTTCCCTTTCCGTGGTAGAGAGGCGGGTTCTAACCAACTGTATGGGTTCCTCACGTTTACTGGGAAGAGCTTGAGGTGGCGAATGGAAAGCTGACGGGAGTGATTCAGTTCGTAGCGAGAGTAATGTCTGAGGTCGAGGAATGGTGTTGTTACGGCGCTCGAGCCTGCGTTCCCGGTGTCGATTATCTAGCTGTATAGATAACTCTATGAGCTCTTCCCATTGCTCGATATGCCCATGGATCATGAGTTCATCCTTCAGCCCCTCGCTGAGACCTTGCCGAAACGCCGCTATCAATGCCTCGTTATTCCAGCGGCTCTCTGCGGCCAGGGTGCGGAACTCGATGGCGTAAGCTGCCACCGTCCGACCTCCCTGCTGGATCCGGGCAGCTGGTTAGCCGCTTCACGACCCGGACCGGATGGTCGAACACCTTCCTCACTTCGGCACTGAATTGGAGATAGCTGTCGCAGATGTGTCCTGTTCCTCCCAGATAGCCGTCGCCCATTGCAGAGCGGTTCCGTTAAGAAGGGAGATGATATACGCTATCCGGTAGCGATCGCTGGGGAATTGTGAAGGTTGAAGTTCAAATGCCAGTGAGCACTGAGTGAGGAAACCGCGACATCCCGTGGGGTTGCCGTCGTAGCGCTCCGGTGCCGGGAGCCGCGGTTCGCGAGACAAGCTGGCTTGAGTGTTGATCATGGGTTCCTGGTGAGGCTGAGAAACGGCGGTATGGAGTGTAGTTTGAAGCAGCTTTGTGATGGTGTTGAATTGGCTTGCTGTTTGCTGGCTGAAAGTATTTAGTTGTTCCATCAGCAGAGCAATAGCCTGATCCTGCAGTCTGATGGAAACTTCCTGGTTCTGGATTTTCCTGCGCAGGAAGCTCTGGGTCGGCTCGGTTTCTGCTGGTTCCGTTGTTGGCTCGGACATTCTGTCAGGGATGTAGTAGGTGTGGAACCAAGTGCGAGAGAGAGAGAGACCCAGAATGCGTAGATGCGTTCAGAATATTTATTATCTAAACGCTGGCAGGAACGAAAGTAAAACCGTGTCGGGAAAACACAGAGAACTAACAAAACAAAACAAAATAAACAACGAACCGGAACAAACCAAACTAGCTAATAAGAAACACCAAAACGTATTCCAGAAACACGGAATAAACAAAACACTTGAAATCTAGAAAACAAACAAGAACGCGAATAAACAAAGTCACGAGAGGCAAGCACAACTAGGCAATAGAGGTTACGACAAAGCACGCAAGATAATGTCCAAGCAAGGAACAGAGAAATTCAGCTGTTTAAATGTCCTCCGGTAAATGATCACAGCTGTCAGTAATGACTTTGATTAGCTAGGTGCATTCTTGCCGTGTCTTTTACTCCTCCTGATTGGCGCTTGGGGGAAATTTCGGATTGCCGGTTGAATCGTTACACACCCTGCAATGGACTGGCATGTTGGAATGGATTGACTGGGCTTGGGAAGTCGCCTGGGAAAAAAAACATGTCAAGTAAATAGCCAACAGCAGACACACATCTTCTGCCTGGTTGCACTTGCAATACAAGCATCCAGTGTAATCCAGATTGTAAGGCCTGCTCCATAGCTGCTGAAGAGAGACATTACCATCATGTTGCATATGAAACCTGGAGAGGCCTGGTCAGCGGGATGCACTGGAGTTCAGCTGGACCTCCTAGGTAAGGGTTGCCCTGACTACATGCCTGCTTACAATATACAGGTAACTGTACAAATAAAGGAAACACTTGAGTAAATGAAGGGTTCTGGTGGCTCTGTTATGGTGTGTGGTGCATTTTCCTGGTATGATTTAGGTCAACTGAACCACTCAATGTCAATAAATACAAAGCCATTCTGAGTGACCATCTTCATCCTATGCTGAAGCATTTCTATCCTGATTGAAGTGATCTCTTCTAGGATGACAATGCCCCCATCCACAGGGCATGAGTGGTCACTGAATGGTTTGATGAGCATGAAAACAATGTAAACCATATGTCATGGCCATCTCAGTCACCATATCTCAACAAAATGTAACACTTATGGGAGATTCTTGACTGGTGCTGAGACGTTTTCCACCACCATAACCAAAACACAAAATGATGGAATTTCTTATGGAAGAATGATGTTGCATCCCTCCAATAGAGTTCCACAGACTTGTACAATATATGCCAAGGTGTATTGAAGCTGTTCTGGTGGCTTGTGGTGGCCCAATGCCCTATTAAGGCACTTTATGTTGGTGTTTCCTTTATTTTGGCAGTTAGTGTAGTATGGCCTGTTGTAGAGTTTGTATCTGCCAGACCCAAGCCGTCAACGGTTGGCATCATTTAGACAGTAGCACTGCTGAGGGAGTTGCTCAGTACAAGTAGTTATGGAAGTCCTTTTTTTGGCAGCCTTAGACACAGCACCCATTCACTCTTACTCACCCACTCAATGAGTGGCTCTCACAAAGTAGCACAGAACACCCATTGTATTGCCTAGATGGGTGAAAAAGCACTAATGAGAGAATGTATTGTGGTCACAGGCCCTGAACAATGCCTGTTTTTTGCTCTTGTTTCTCATCAATCACTGAATACCTTAATTTCAAACTCTCTTCCATTTTCTGAAATTTGCGTGGCAACAAATCAGTTGAACGGTTGGGCTGAAGGCACTTTAGTTGTTTGGAACCAGGGCAGACCGACCCCCCCACACCCAATTCACTGTGCTTGAAGCCTACAGAAATGGATTTCTTCAGTGCCTGAGCAATATTTCTCTCTGAAAATAAATTGGTGTCAATAGAGGTCGCTGTTGAGCCTCAAACCAAAGTACCCCTCCCCAGGCTATTGCCCATCTCGACTCTGTGCCAAAACTGTTTTGTGCTTTAATGCATTTGAACAAATTGTGAAGTTCAGAAAATGAAAAATAACTCATGGGCAACCCAGTGAAATGCCTTGTTGTATATTTTTTCCACCACTGCACCTAGGACACAAAAGCAAAACACAAACCAAATATACCAACAGTCAATGGTTCATGTCCCAAATGAACCCCATAGTACTACTGAGTACTGCCATAGAGGCCATTATGTTTTGGATTTGAAAATGTGGGTAAAAATATGTTTCAACACCCGGGATTGGTAATGCAGTTCTTTCCTTGAAATGTGATTTACTGGATGATAGGAATTAAAGTAAATGTTCCATGTTTTTATATGATATATACGTATTTCATATACAGTATCCTCCAAAATTATTCACACTCTTGAAGTGAGTAAATGAGGCTGTGTAAAATAAATAATACAAGTAATGAGCTATATTGTATGACCAAAAAATTGGGAAATTATATGCTTTTATGCTAATACAATTGCTCAGAAAAAAACAATTGCTCAACAAGTAATATTTATTTTCCCCAAAGACATATGGGTCACAATTATTCACCATCAAAAAAAGAACATTCTTTTATTTTCAAAACAAAATAAACATCTTGTGACATAGAGATACTAGGGATGGTTAATATAATAAAAGTCAGAGGATTGGGTGACTTTGTGTGAAAAAAACAAAACAGATTTGATCATAATTCATCCTAATTGGACTTTTTTAAATATGTGGAAGACAGAGATGTCAATGGCTACAATGGTTGGAGGGGTCAGACTTGAGTCCAGCGTGTAGGCGACAGACAGTCCTTAGGAATGCAGTGGGCCTCTGTCACTGCTACATTATTTACAACTGTCTCCCTCTCCACTGGCCTGCCTGACCCCATCAGCTCTCACTTCAGTTACAAACCAGCGGCTTCGTGGCCGAGGCACAGAGAATGGGATAATGCTGTTATTCCAGCGTATGCTGTATATGTGTGCATGTATTATATATATCTATATATATATATGACTGAAAATACCTGAGCACATAAAATATATATTGATTATATATTACATAAAAACACACACACATACACACACACGCACACGCACACACACACGCACACATATATACATACAGTATATATTGAATTGAACAATACATGATCCTTCTGAAAAAAAGTGTGGTTCACAAACTGTGATCTGAATGTTGTTCCCACATAAATCAATAGACACCTGGGTAAAACAATAAAAATGAATATATGTAAGGCAAAACACATTATTGACAGACAAATAATATATCTGGTTATTCATCACTCAAGACTTACAGATGATGGTTACAGACTGAGAGAGGCTGATTTAGCAGTCATGAGGCACGGACTATGTTGACCGGGACATCGTTTTCATTTTACTCCATAAAATATATCACAATGGGCTCACAGGCACCAGAAGGCATTACATAACAGCCACTGCTATTGTGAGCTTTCTGAAACCCAAAAGTAATATAACTCTATTGAAACTGTACTCTGGCCCTAAAAGAGTTAAAATGCACACTGTCAAACACTTATGTCTGACCAAAACCAATATTGTGCACATGTATGTCAAATGCAAAAATAGAAATGATTAAGACTCAGTTCATGAGAACTCTTTTTCCATGCAACACAAAAACAGTTAAGCCAGAGGAAGGTAACTCTGCACTGTGGTTAATACAAGCAGAGAGCTGTTTGCTGCTGTGATTGATTGGAAATTTTAATCAGAGTTTAAGGCTCTCTTCGTGTGGGGTTTAATGCCGCCCATAGTTTCCATTAGCCCATTCTGTGCTGATCCCTGTGGCCCTGTTTTGGGTTTGGGGGATGGGGTGCTGTAATTGAACTTTCCCCTCCCTCAGAAGCCCTCCTCCATAGGGGGAAGCAAGGACAACTGGACAGAGACAGCATGTCAAGCACATAGTTCAAAGTCGACACCACCTCGTAAAACAAAGTGAAGAGACTAATATGAGAGTAAGAGAGAGATTGCAATCCAGAATTTCTGTTTGGGTCTGACACCAAAACAGTAAACAGTTCTGGGCCATTGACATTCAATCATGAGCCTTATCCATGAATATTCTGCTTGTATATTTTTAAACTGGCTTGACTCTATACATTTTTATGAGGTAACCGTTAAAGAAAATACATTTTTTGTAATAAATTGATTGGTTTGGTTTCATAATTGCAATGATCATATTCCTTGGAAGGACTGAGCTACTCTGAGCATGAAAAGGCTTATTTAAAATGATCTTCACACCTCTTATTTCCATATATATTTAAATAACAGTTACATTAAAAAACTGTTAGATCATCCTCTTTCTGCTGTTTAAACCAAACAAAATTAAAATACAGTATGAGACAGTTTGCAAATCCATGGTGGTTTCTAAATTAATTACAAAGTGCACAGCATTATGACTGTCATTATGTAAGTTACCCTAGTTTTCCAACCTTTCAAGTGATGCCACATGTAGCGGTCCGGTGGAAAAGGAGGAGCCGCCTAAACAGGCTTCACCCCGGCTTCAGATAATTGTAGAGCGCACTGAGTCCTCCGTGTAGGACCTCCTTTATCGGCTTCAGCAGGGGGTTGTGCACTATGTGCAGGCCCTTGTCCAGCGGATGGCAGGCCAGCTTCTCCAGCCTACTCAGCAGGTACATCTCCATGGGCACGCTTTGGAGGTCGTTGAAGTCCACGTTCAGAAGCTCCAGCGAGGTGAGCGAGCAGAGGGTCTTGGGCAGGGTGTGGATGCGGTTGCCCTCCACAATGAGGATCTTGAGGTTGACCAGGTCCTGGATCTGGTCGGCAATGTTCTCCAGGCAGTTGCAGGCCAGGTGCAGGAAGACCAGGCCCTTCATGCCGTAGACGCAGCCGGGGATGTGGGCGATGCGGTTGTGGCTGAGGTTGAGCTTGGTCAGGTGCCGAAGGCCCGCCAGGCTCCCTGGCAGGCCCGTGATCTGGTTGTTGGCCAGGCTGAGCACCTCCAGCTTGGTGCACGCGCTCAGCTCCTCGGGTACTTCGCTCAGCCGGTTGCGGTAGGCAAAGAGGACCCGCAGGTTCTTAAGCAGCCCGATCTCGGGCGGCAGGCTGGCCAGCTGGTTCCCCCACAGGTTGAGCACTACCAGGTTCTCCAGGGCGCTGACAGTCGGGGGCAGGGCGGACAGGCAGTTGAGGGACAGGTTGAGCTTCTCCAGCTCCCTCAGCTCCCACAGCTCGCCTGGCATCTCAGCCAGCCCCCGCATGGCCAGGCTCAGGATGCTGTACCCAAAGTGGGTGGTGGCGTGCTTGCGGATCCTCTCCGCCGAGGAAAAGTTCTCCTCCCTGCCCGCTCCGGTCCTTTTCGATGTTGTCCTCCTCGGCTCCTCATCGACAAAGTCTTTTGACTGCTTGGCACCCATGCCTTCAGAGTTCCAGAGCCGTCACGTCCTCTGCCCAAATGAAAATCAATGCACATTTCCTAAAAGCAATGCCCCCTCCCCTCCCTGCGGAGAATTTTGAAACGACCACCGACGTGCTCCCAGCAAAGTTGAATCGGTCCCCCGGAGGTTCCACGGACTTCGGCGGCATCTCAGCCGGTGTCCCACAGAGTCAAAGTATCCCAGGAATTGACCTGAAAGTGGAGCCCGAAGGTAAAGCAGTGCGTGTGTATGCGTGTGTGTGTCTCTGTCCAGGGAGAGCACTACACTGGCTGATATGAAGAGGCACAGGGGAAAGTGTAGACACTGCCTGTGGCTCCGGATCCTTACTAAGTTTCAAGCCAGCAGCTGCCCCTGTCACTTTAGCACTTCATCATCTCAGTAATAACTACCCCTGATTGTCGTGAGGGTACAAGCATTCCATTTTTGTGAAGTAATTTGATGTAGGAGCGAGCGTGGTGGTCGCACACCCCATTGCCCAAGAAACATATCAAGCATTGGGTCCAGTAGCCTATAGCATACATTAAATAAGTTTACCCTCAAGTTCAAGACAGGAGGAAATTATGTTTGTCATTCAAGAGGTACATTGCCTCAACCTTAAAACACTTAAATATCCCAGGATATTCACAAACATTTTGAATAACATAAAATATTGTAGAGGACGTAATGCTATTGTCTGGGCAAATTTACTTTTAAACACTTTCATAGAGAATTTCATACTGCTTTACATAACTGAACAAAGGTCCTGTTGCATAATTGAAAGAGTTCTTGAATTATTTTTAAATCTATTCAACGCGTTGACCACAGCAGCTCTCGGCAGTTGTTATGCTGGTGTATTGTGCAGCTTTAGGTAGGATTATTGAGGATCTTTTGAATCCAAATTTAAACTTTGTGTCTGAAAAGACAGCCACAGTTGTTAAACTTAAGGCTTTTACATGAAATACATCAGTCACATGATTGCATGTGTTTTTTGATTACTTTGGTATTAAATATGGCAACAAGCTGTGCATTATGAAAACATGAAATCATGTCTGAAAAAATTAACAGATATTAGAGGCATTAGTGGGACTGCTGGCTGGCGGAAGACCTGTACTGGCTTTCATTCAAAAACAACAGGACATTGAAAATTCAGAAAGTTTGACATTCACCGGTTACATTGCTTTTCGAAATCCCCCATGGCACAGTTTAGACTTATTTCTTGTGTTTTTCTTGAGTGCTAAATTATAATTGTTGCAAATCATGAAAAGGCATTTAATGGCATGATCAGAGGCCACATAAGGTACAATATGTATATGTATGTATACATATAGCCTAACTTCCTAAATGAAGTTACTACTTGAGTAAATTAAGGGTTCTGCCGGCTCTGTCATGGTGTTTCCTGGCATTGGTTAGGTCCACTCAACCGCAAGGTATATGGCAATAAAGACAAATCCATTCTGAATCTTCATCCTATGGTGAAGAATGTTCTATCCTAGATCTTTCTATCTTTTCCACCGGGCTGCTATATATTATATATATATATATACAGGGTTGGGAGGGTTACTTTGTAAATGTAATTAGTGCCTGAATACTGATTACACGGCTCTGAAAGTAATCCGATACGAATACAGTTACAAAAAAAAAAAAAGTAACGTATTCAGATTACTTTAGAATACTTTTGGATGACTTACTTTTTCCATCACAGATGGGTATGTTTTGGGGTACAGGAGACATTGGGAAGCTGTTATATAGCCAAAGTGGTGCTACTTAGTACTAAAAGGGTGCTCAAACTTTTGCACATGCCATGTTCACTTTTATTTTATCAGTAATACATTTAAATAGTTATTATGCATTATATGTCATGTTCAACTTTCCACTGTGTTGAGGTCAGGTCAGCTTCTGTTCATTTAATAATAAATACTAATACATTTGAGATGTCAATTTAGCTAAATATATGCAACATTGTATCTGCATTTTTGTTGTAGTCATCATCATTAACATGTTATGGAATTAGAATGGACAGATTAAAAATTAATCATAATAAAAAGCAAAGGGAAATTGAAAGGCAAGTTATTTTACTGTTTTGATGGCTCATCATGAGCATAACTCAAACACAGCATCTGAAACAATGTAATAACTTTTGAAAGTTAGAAAAGTGCCAGTGTTGGCGGGCTGTGTAGCGGCGAATGCTCGGCAGTGCATAACGTAATTGACGTATAGTAGGGTACAATTGGCTACCAAATTGGGAGAAAACTGGGAAAAATAAAAAGAATAAAATAAAATGTCATAGTTTCAACAATAAAGAAAGCAGTATAAAATTAGCAGAGCAGTTAATGCGATGCCTCAAACAGTAGGCAAGGTAACAGCAAATTACTGCAGAACTGTGTTCATTAAGCTGAAGGTTAGCTAACGTCGACTTACTCCAAGTGCTTTTTAAGATTCGAAGTCGAGTCCTTTGATGCCGACAGTATCTTTATTCCTGGAAGACACAAGGTACACTGAACCGACAGATTTTTTCCCATTTTCTTCTTTAAACTGGAAATTGTGTCGATAACGACACGAACTAAAAGCTGACTTTTCTTCCTTGTCGCTATCAATGTTTGTCTGAGTGTGGGCGTGCGCTTTTTTTTTTTAGCATTTTTCTTAACGCAGTTTTTGGTTCTGTGCAGCGGCTGTAGTTTTCGTGAGCTGTGTGATGATAATCATGTAGGCGTGAGAATTTCATGCTGTAGCTTTAGTAATGAATATCAGCTCATTAATGTTTGTAAGGAAAACTTTCCACCAAGAATTCCAAGAAGTAATCCAAAATGTATTCACTTCAGGCTTATTAAAGTAACTGTATTCAGATTACTCGTTTTTAAAATGTAACGCGAGCTGAATACAGTTACTTGATTTTTGTATTCTGATTATGTAACGCCATTACATGTATTCCGTTACAACCCAACCCTGTATATATATATATATATATACACTACCGTTCAAAAGTTTGGGGTCACCTTCCATCTGGACTATGGCTAATCGGGCACTCCTTCATTCTTCAGCAAGATAACGATCCGAAACACACCTTGAAGTTGTGCAAGAACTATCTGGTGAAGGAGGAATGTGAACAACAACTCAAACTAAAGACCTGGCCTGCCCAGTGTCCAGACCTCAATCCCATAGAACTTGTATGGGACAAACTGGAAAGGAAGAGTCAAAGCAAAGCAACCCACAAGTTTCTCTGGGAATTGCTGCAGGATAGCTGGGAAAACATGTTGGGTGATTTCCTGCTGAAACTTATTAACCGAATGGCCACTGTTTGTGAGGCTATTCTCACGCCAAAGGGTGACTATTTTGAGGAATCCAAGATTCAATTTTCAATATAATTTTCTTGAACATTTCTTTGATGTTCATTTTGTTCATTGTTACATGTGTTTTTTGTCATTTTAAAGTATTTACAGAAATGTATACGGTGTAAAGCATTGTCAATTATGAGATAAAAATAGTTTCCAGCAGGTGACCTCAAACTTTTGAACGGTAGTGTATGTGTGTGTGTGTTACGGTAAATGTGGAAAAACTGTGAATCTATAGATTCCCCGACAGGACGGGAAATGTATAAATTCCCCGGGGAATCAGCAGATTAAAAGCAGCAGATCTTTTAAGTCCTGTAAATTGCGAGGTGATGCCTCCATGGATCAGACATGTTGGTCCAGCACATCCCACGGATGCTCGATCGGATTGAGATCTGGTGAATTTGGAGGCCAAGTCAACACCTTGGACTCTTTGTCATGTTCCTCCAACCATTCCTGAATAATTTTTGCAGTGTGGCAGGGCGCATTATCCTGCTGAAAGAGGCCACTGCCATCAGGGAATACCGTTGCCATGAAGGGGTGTACTTCAAATCAAATCAAATTTATTTGTATAGTGCTTTTCACAATTTAATTGTCACAAAACGCTTAACAGAGGGGGAGCCCAGGCCTAGACCCCTCCCAAAAGCAAGCCTAAAGGCAACAGCGGCAAGGAAAAACTCCCTTGGTAGGGAGAAACCTTGGGAGGAACCAGACTAAAAGGGGGGGAACCCATCCTCTTCTGGCCGGCACAGGGTGTGTGCAAAAAATACCATATCATGGTCAGTCCAAGGTGACTCAGGGCTGAAAGACTTTGCCCCTCTTGAGTTAGGTAGTCAGTGGGGGTGGGGCTAAACCACGTGAAGGGGGTCCAGATCCAGGAGCTGGGGTTGGCGTGGGGGTGAGGGTTGATGGGGCAGCTCACACTTCTCGCAGGATCTAGGGCTCGGGGCAGGTGCCCCGGGAGTCAGAGGCCGAGGCAGAGAAGAGAACATGCAGTCAGAAAAAAGCAGTGCTATAGCCAGTAGCATTATGTAAGAGCAGGGGAGCACAAGCATAGGAAGTATACAGATAGCCCCGACAGGTGTAAGCTATGGCAGCATACGTATTAGGAGAGGGACAGAGAATACACGCAGCCAAGAGAGTTCCAAACCATCCACACCCAATCAAGGATAAGTATGGAAAGTTTCTTACTCCATAAGACACTAGGGCACGGCCTTCTCCATCTCTCCACCTAGACTATGTTTGGCAGTAAGATAGGCTGAAAAGATATATTTTTAATCTAGACTTAAAAATTGAAACTGTGTCCGAATCCCTAACATGCCTTGGTAAATCGTTCCACAACAGAGGAGCTCTACCACCAGCTGTGCTTTTCAAAATTCTAGGGAGTAATAGATGGCCGGCTTCTTGTGAACGAAGCAGTCGTGTCGGCTTATGAGGGGCAATCATTTCGGTCAGATATATAGGTGCAAGTCCGTTCACTGCTTTAAAAGTTAGCAACAGTACTTTATAATCAGCCCGATATTTAACAGGAAGCCAATGTAGTGATGCTAACACAGGAGTAATGTGCTCATACTTCTTGGATCTAGTCAAAATATGTGCCTAGTATTCTGTACTAGTTGAAGACTCCTTAGAGAGCTACTAGAGGAGCCGGATAATAAGGCATTACAATAGTCTAACCTCGATGCGACAAAAGCATGCATCAAGGTTTTTGCATCCTCTAATGACAGAATGTATCGAATTTTAGCTATGTTTCTTAGGTGAAAGAAAGCTACTCTGGAAGTGTTTTTAATATGAGTGTCAAATGTAAGGTCCTGATCAATAATAAAACCGAGGTTCTTAACCATTAGACTTGATGCAACTATGGCACCCCCGTCTTACTCCTCGGTGATTTCAACCTGCCGCTGGAGACCTCTCAGGCCTCTGCATTCCTCCCCCTGCTTCAGTCCTTTGACTTCACCATGGTTGAATCCCCATCCACCCACAAGGCCGGTAAAACTGGATCTGGTCTTCACCAGGAACTGTGCCTCACCCAACATTACGGTATCGCCTCTACATGTGTCTGACCATTGCTTTCTGTCTTTCTCCCTCCCCCTCCCCTCTGTGCCTAAACCATCTTCAACTGCTCCTACTGTCCTTGTCCGTCGCAACCTCCGCTCTCTCTCTCCCCCACTGCCCTATCAGCTACTGTCCTATCTTCCCTTTCCCTTACTGATGCCTTCTCTCAGCTACCTGCTGAGGAAGCATCATCCACCCTGCTTTCCTCTCTCTCCTCCTCCTTTGACTTACTCTGTCCTCTATCCACTAAACCTACTCGTCTCCGCCCCCCCGCCCCCTGGCTAACCGATTCCATTCGGGCTAACCGACTGAAACTGCGAGCGGCAGAAAGGAAATGGAGAAAATCCAAATCCCCTGTAGCTTTGTCTGATTTCCACACTCTCCTGGCTTCCTTCTCCTTTAACCTCTCCTCTGCTAAGTCTGCATTTTTCCTTTCTAAGATTCAATCTTCTGTTTCCAACCCACATAAACTCTATTCTACGTTTTCCTCTCTCCTCACCTCTCCTCCTCCCCCACTCCCCTCCTCCCTAACCGCCGATGACTTCTCATCCTTCTTTCACGAGAAGGTCGATGTCTTTCGCAACTCCTTCCCCCCAACCTCTCCCTCACCCATCTCGCTACCTAAACCTCCCACCCCTCTGTCCTCCTTCTCACCCCTTCCTGACTCAGACATCCTTCAACTCGTTCTCTCCCACCGTCCAACCACCTGCCCTCTTGATCCCATTCCCTCCCCTCTCTTCCAGTCCATTTCTATGGACATCCTCCCCTTTGTCTCCAATGTCATTAACTCTTCTCTTTCCTCTGGCTCTGTCCCCTCCTCCCTCAAATGCGCTCATGTTGTCCCCCTCCTCAAAAAACCCTCTCTGAATCCTGCTGTCATCTCTAACTACCGACCTGTCTCTCTCCTCCCATTCCTTTCCAAAACACTAGAGTGGGCGGTCTATAATCAACTGTCTGTCTGCTCATCTCTTACAGAATGACCTGCTTGATCCCAACCAATCTGGGTTCAGAGCAGGCCACTCCACAGAGACTACTCTCCTTGCGGTCACTGAGGCTCTTCACGGGGCTAAGTCCCGATCCCTTAGCTCCGTCCTCCTCCTCCTCGACCTGTTGCCGGCATTCGACACCGTGGACCACCGGATCCTGCTCTCATCTCTCGTCGAGATGGGAATCTCTGGATCTGCGTTGACATGGTTTGAGTCCTACCTGGCTGACCGGTCCTACCAGGTGGCCTGGAGAGGATCCTCTCCTCTCCCCACACCCTCTCTACTGGAGTCCGCAGGGCTCGGTGCTAGGCCCCGTCCTATTCTCTCTGTATACCAAGTCACTTGGCTCTGTTATTTCTGCTCATGGCTTTTCCTATCACTGTTATGCTGATGACACTCAACTCTTTCTCTCCTTCCCTCCATCTGATACCCAGGTCCCGGCACGGATCTCTGCATGCCTGGCTGACATCTCCGCATGGATGTCCACCCACCACCTGAAGTTGAACCTGGGGAAGACAGAGCTGCTCTTCTTCCCTGCGAAGGGCTCCCCGACGATTGATGTGTCAATCACCGTGGAAGGCTCCATAGTGTCTCCGTCTCAGTCTGCCAGGAGCCTTGGAGTGACCCTGGACAACCAGCTGTGCTTCTCGAGCCATATTGCAGCAGTCACTCGGACCTGCCATTTCTTCCTCCACAACATCCGGAGGATCTGACCGTTCCTCACCTAAGAGGCCACTCAACTCTTGGTCCAGGCCCTGGTGATCTCACGTCTGGACTACTGCAATTCCTTGCTGGCAGGCCTTCCGGCCTGTGCCATCAAGCCACTGCAACTAGTCCAGAACACGCCGCTCACCTGGTGTTCAACCAGCCGAAGTTCACCCACGTCACCCCTCTACTCTCCTCTCTGCACTGGCTCCCCATCGCAGCACGCATCAGATTCAAGTCACTGGTGCTTGCTTTTTAAGCGGCCAGAGGTACTGCTCCCCCATACCTCCAGTCACTCATCACTCCCTACACCCCGCCCAGACCCCTCTGCTCCGCCTCCTCTGGCAAACTGACTGCCCCATCCCTCCGGGCGCCTGGCAGCCGCTCCTCGCAGTCTCGCCTCTTCTCTGTCCTGGTCCTCGCTGGTGGAACGACCTCCCGCACCGGTCAGGACTGCGGAATCACTTCCAATCTTCCGCAAGAGGCTCAAAACCCACCTCTTCAGACCTCACTACCACTGAACACTGTCCAATCTGTCATCACCACTGTTTACTTGTTCTACACTATATATAAAAAAAAATAAAAAATAAAAAATAAAAATAAAAACACTAACCTTTTCTTTCCCAGTGTTACAGGTATGATACGCAGACGCCTGCAATGATGTCTATTGCTGTATTACTGCACTGATCTTGTGCGCTAACTATGATTGTTCTTACCTTGTATTAATGCACATCTTGTAAGTCGCTCTGGATAAGAGCGTCTGCTAAATGCTTAAAATTTAAAAAATGTCAATTTAAAATGTCCAGTTCTGATGCTCACGTGCCCATTGTATCTGCTTTCAGCGGTGGACAGGGGTCAGCATGGGCACTCTGACTGGTCTGTGGCTACGCAGCCCCATACTCAGAAAGCTGCGATGCACTGTGTGTTCTGACACCTTTCTATCATAGCCAGCATTAACTTTTTTCAGCAATTTGTGCTACAGTAGCTCTTCTGTGGGATCGGACCAGACGGGCTAGTCTTCGCTCCCCACGTGCATCAATGGGCCTTGGGCGCCCATGACCCTGTTGCCGGTTCACCTATTGTCCTTCCTTGGACCACTCTTGGTAGGTACTAACCACTGCATACCGGGAACACCCCAACAGACCTGTCGTTTTGGAGATGCTCTGACCCAGTCATCTAGCCATCACAATTTGGCCCTTGTCAAAGTCGCTCAGATCCTTACGCTTGCCCATTTTTCCTGCTTCCAACACATCAACTTCAAGAACTGACTGTTCACTTGCTGCCTAATATATCCCACCTCTTGACAGGTGCCATTCTAACGAGATGATCAATGTTATTCACTTCACCTGTCAGTGGTTTTAATGTTGTGGCTGATTTATATAGTGGCATTCCAAGGTGTTGCAGGGTTAAAATGGCTGCATGCCCCTTTAACTCATGTGAGCCACTAGAGCCATCAGGACTACAGCTCCCAGCAGCCTACAGTCCCACACCTGATTACCGGCAGAAGCAAGTGAAGCCATTGGCACTGCTAGCAGCTGAATGCAATAATGGACTGAATAAAAGAAACACCTTTTCCCCCAGGCAATTTGCAAAGTACTAGAAGGGAAACATGTGGTAAGTGAGAAAGAGTTAAGAGAACTGATGTATGGTGCATATAGTCCAGAGAAGAACTTGCCCTTCTAGACGGTAGACCTGGGTTTGATTCCCCTTGTGTCCACAACTCATACTTGTTCATTGACTTATGTTTTTCAATATGATTCAAACTTGGTTCAAAATATATTGATTCAAAATAAAATATTGAGTGTGAGTGAATATTTGACAGTAAAGAAGTGGGGTACATAGAAGAGTAGGGTACATAGGCTAAGGGTTTAAGTGGACACTGAAGGTGCTTATGGACAGACTGTCATTGGGCCATTAGGCAGTTGTAATTTAGTGATTCAGTTATATGTTGTGAAATATATTATGCTATTCTATCGGATGTGCTAGATTTATTTGGTTGGCTCAAAGATTTTTATTAAGAAAGAATATTTTTTGTACATCTATGTGTCTGTGGTCACCAGCAATAAACAGCTGGTAAGCATAAATATGTATGTAGGACTAACCTTATTTGGAGATATAAATTCAAAGTTTTCCCACACATCAGAACAGCAGCTCCTTTTTCTCTCTGGCTCCATCACAACACTGAAATAAATGCAATCTAATCCACTCCTCACAAAGACTATGCACGCACCTACCACTACAACCCAAAATGTGTTCATTATATAGGGAAGCCCACCAACATTTCACACCTGTCAAACCCTGTACGCAGCGCAGCAAATCAAACCAGTCATGTGATTCACTGAGGGAATGAAGCAGTGTGGTTTAGTTGAAATGACTGCGTGAGCTTCGGTGTCAGACGTAACATCACTACCTGTTATTCAACTGCCTATGCCCTATGAAAAGGTCCTTGAGTGTCACCCCACCCCCAGTGGCACTACAATATATAGTATGTATATATATATATAATTTGACTGACATAGTGGCTGTCTTAGGCACTATTTTCTTTCCCCAGCCATTGTTGAACACAGAAAATCATGTTTGTTCACTTACTTTTGAGTAGAAACACACTGAAAATAATTGACAGGAATAACTCAGCACTCTGTAAACAATAATTTATATTTTTTTTGAAAAAATAAAGGCTGTCCTTCATTTTCTTGATTGTTGTGTTCAGTTATCTGAGCCATCTTTACTTCTCCATGGATCTATTGTTGGTATTCATATAAATTAAGCTAAATTAAATATAACTGACTCAGCCCGCACCGTAGCAAATTATATTGATATCTTTTTTTTTTAACACTGCAGCTGTGACTGCAGTGGCATAAAAAATATAAAATGAAGACGGCCATACAGATGTCCAATAAAATAATTTCAGACAAAATGAATGTTGGCCTGTTTCTTGCAGTACTGCATATAGTTTTCACATTGGACCACATGGAGCTGAACTAATGTTTGGAGTAATTTTTATGGTGAGTGATTTTATGGGGTTTTATGGTCTGTGGGTTATGGGAAATCATACCTTTATTATGATGAATTTGAGAACCATAACTTAGCAACTGTGGCACCTAGTAAGGGCTCTTTGTCCTCTGTTGTGCTCTGTCTATAAACTGCTTAGTTACTACTTCAAAATATTAAGGCACGTCAATGCATAGGGATCAATTCATTTTCATATTGTGAGTCAAAAATGGCAGTTTTTGTGACAGGTAAATTTGTAGCATACCAACATATTTTGAAAAACAAGAATAATATGTCACACGCCGTGTGACACAACCCCAGAGTGGAACAGAACAGCAGGACACAGGGATTATTGTTATCGGTCTGCTGACCGTAGTTTTTATTTCTTATCCATCAGCGGGAGAGATTAGGAGAGAGAGAGAGCAGGCACAGATAAATAACTAAATCTTTGTCCGTCGCCCTCATGGGTTCAGAACACAAAACAATAAACAAAAGTAACAAACTAAATCAAATCCACCTTTTGGCAAAACACTAAATGGTAACGTCTTTCCGCTCAAGACTTTTCAGTCACTTTCCGGCAATCATCTTCTCTCACTCTGACTTTTTCACTCCCAGATTCCAGCCACCTACTAAGAGAGCAGAGCAGTTTTAAGCAGATGGGTACAATTAGGTAATGCAGCACAGCTGTGTGCCTTAGCTTCCCTGCCAGTATGCGTAGCCGTTAATCACACCGATTCTTCTGCCTAGACTGACGCCTTCCACATATAATAATCTGTATAATTATATAATAACTTTATCCAAAGAACCAATTCTCAAATAGCATCTGTATTCAACCGTATTCAATTCTCAAATAAACTAAAATTAATTGCATGACTGTACACAAAGTAAATTGTTTGAGGAGTGGGGGCAGGGAGGCTTTATTACATTGCTTCTAGAAAAGTTTTTTCTGTGATATAGACAAAATGCTTAAATAGTAAGGAAGATCTTTAAAAAATGTGCATATGTAGATGGAATATATGTGGCATGGATGGATATCAGCTAATTGTGGCTGTTTTGAGCAGGTATTAACTAAGTGTGTTTGGTGTGAGCATATAACTTTACTGACAGATCCTGTGTTTTTACAGAGATATGAAATCTGATTACGTATTGTTTTCAACCAAATCATTGTGGAGAAAAGGAATATCTAAATATATAGTGGTTTGTTGTGGCTCAGAAGGTAGAGCGTGCTGCTAGCAACACTTAGGTTGTGGGTTAAATTCCCACTGGGACCACATATACTGGAAAATCTATGCATTCACTACCGAAATTCGCTTTGGATAAAAGCGTCTGCTAAATGGCATATGTTATCATATATGAATAGTAGAGAAATACAATTTGTGTAATTATTGGAGGGACATTTAGGGAAGGAGGCCTTCCTAGTTTGTTGTTATGCACCACCTTACACTCCAAAAGCATTCTGCCTCTCCTCTTGACCAGCAATAATATGTTCATATGACACGCTGAAGCGTTTGCACATAGCTGTATTCTTCTTCATTATCCCTATAGCCTCAATATGTATAGATTTATTTTTGCTGCAATCTCTCTATGCCTGTCTTCTGGTCCTGAGGAAAGGAACATTTATCAAGAAAATTAAATGCAGCGTACAGTACTATTTATACAGTATTCATGCGGAACATAATTTTTTATGGAAAATGATTGGAAACAAGATTGTAAAATGACCCAATGAATTGCAATGTGTGGTGACATGGGCTAAGGAACAAAAGCTTGCAGGTTTGAATCCCAGGTGGGGCACTGCTGTTGTACCCTTCAGCAAAGTGCTTAACCTTAGCTATTTTTCCCAGTGAAATGGACATCTGTGTGCATGGATAAAATAAAAAAATGTAAGGTAATATACAGTAAGATGACCAGGAATAGAATGTCTGCAAAGCCATTTTTTTAAACTTTTATTTTTCCATATAGATATGAAATCTATTTTAGGGAGGTCCGGGGCATCAGAAACAAGTATACGAATGCAAAAGGAGATGCAATCTGCAATAAGGTGGTGAAGGTGACTTGAGGGCCCATGAAATGCAAATTGGTTCTCTTCTTTTAAGACTGAGAGACAGAGGACATTCACAGCAGTCCCGACGAATGTAACGCAGCTTTCCTGAGCCATCAGTAAGTCATGCAGGGTATTTTTAACTGCAGGTCCTGCTGTTTACTCAGGCAGTGAGGCTGGTGCAGTAAGCGATAGGGCGAGTGTGCACGTGTGAGTAAGGTTATGCAAGGGTGTGCTCTCCTGTCTTACAGTGTGTCTGTATATGTGTCTGTGTATGTGTGTGCGCGTGTGCGTGTGTGTGTGTGTGTGTGTGTGTGTGTGTGTGTGTGTGTGTGTGTGAGTGTGTGTGTATAACCACTGGTGGCATCGCCATTTAAAAATAGTATTATTGGAGGGAGAGTGTAGAAGCAGCACTTTTCTAATGTGTTGAAGACAGGACGTTTTACATGAGAGGACATTTTCCCCAATATTAGTGCAAGTACATACTGGAATGGAGGCCTCTTCCTTCTTTAATTATTTGGTGAACTGTATCACCAACTGTATCTGTAACTGGTGAACTGTATCACTGTTTCACCTGCACAACAAAACAATGATCACTACCTATTTTTTATTTCTGTGGATGCTGCCATATCACAATTTGCACTTGGTTAATGTTGGAAAACATTATAAAATATATTTAAAAAACACAATGCGATAGGATATACTTTGTTATCACATAATTATCATTCATATATAATATCATTATTATTAATATCTTTATATTTAAAAAATGCATGCAAAATATATTAGTTTGTGCTTGGGGTGACTAGGTGAACATGTGTTGTTCTGTACTTGGTAGCACAATTGAACAGGTATGAAAAGACAGTACTGTCATTTCACTGACACAGTACATGTATCTCTGATAAAATTCAACTCACTAAGGGGGAGAAAACATAATTATGAAATAATTCAGTTTTGCTTCAATATGGCTTAGTGTGCAGCTATATATTACATGAATGCTATTCACTTCCCTCAATATTAGCAGTTTTGGTTAGCACAGCCTTATCTGGCAGCTGTGCAAGCACTGGCTAATTGCAATGCATGTTTCCCCAGAGAACACTTGGTTACACAACATTACACTTCCAGCTGTCACTATCTTATGAGAGAATCTGATATGAAAAAGGTGCATTAAGTTTCTCGAGTTTGGCCAGTGAATGTACAAAGACATATTTTAATCATTAAATTATTATTTCTTTTTTTAAAGAACACAGAACATCCATAAATATTTTTTCACTTCAATGTCCACAATACACGTATGGCCTGTGTGATGCAATTCCACTGTAGCACTCTGCTGTCTCGACAGCCAATGGATCTTTAGAGACAATTAACATACCATGAAGATTTTTTCATTGGATTTGGGTGTTTTTTTATGTACAAAAACAATATTGAATTGAATCAAATCAAAAATGAAAAAGGTCAGAGGTCAAAAAATATTATTTTAACGTGTATGTCCCTGATATGGTCCAAAGCTAGAATTTAACCCATGGGCTCCTACAGTACTTTTATCCACTGCCAGCTGTGCTAAAAGACCCAAGGCCCTGCCCCTCTGTGAGATGAGCTATGGGTATGTCTAGATATCTGCATTCAATTCTCATACGCATTAAGGTATGAGTAAAAGGGGGGCATCATTCCAGTGATGTATATGACTGGCAGTGTAGCCAGGCAGTGTAGCAATCAATATGCAAACTAACTAATGTAGTGAAAACATATTCTTGAATGACTTATAGCTAGCTGGGTATCAATAACTTAGCTAGGCTAGCTAGCTAGTCAGCTTCCTTCTTGCAAAAGGAGGAACCCCAGAATCCCCCACCTTGAAGTGCCTGCCCCCCCCACATTTCAAATCAAAGTTATGCCCATGTTTGTGCACGCCTTATCCTGACTTAAAAAGCTTACATTTAATAAGACATTTTTGCAATCTGCAACTGTGCAACCGCTGTATTATCCACAACTGCACAAAGAGTACTGAAACTGAGGCATGTGCATTCCTCTGATGCACTCACCTGTGAGCCATTAACTATTTTACAATAAAATACAATGCAATCATTTATCAGATGCTTTTATCCAAAGCGACTTACAGAAAGTGCATTCAGTAAATGAACAACCACTTGATGCCACAATGTCTAAGAATATCATTCATCAAGTAAGCCACACAAACAACACAAGTGCTAATTTCAAGTAAATTAAGTGCAACAAGTTTTTTTCTTTTAATATAGGGATGGGTGGGTTAAGGTCCGAGGTGCAGTCTAAAGAGGTGATTTTACACACCACAGGCCACACAGTCCTACAGGGGAGTTACCGCCAATCAGAGGAGAGGCGTATTTGTAATGGCAACTGTTAGTTAGGCAGTGGTAGTTGTGCGCCTGGCATGTTGTTGGGAGAAAAGAATGCACCTGTAACCTGAGGCATCCTGATCAGCTAAAATCCAACCTTGCTCTGGTGGGACATGACAAATTGTGTCCCACCGCTGTGCACTTCCATTCATGATTGACTGCTGACATAGCCATGGCTTGAACCTGTGACCACATGGCCCTATTTGTACTCATGGCAAGCACCTCTACCAACTAAGTTACTGAGGAGCGCATCACAGCTTACATTTGACATGAACTGCTATCCCCTTTATAAAGCTGGACCTTCATTGGAATAATTTCAGCATTCGCTCAAGGGTACAAGAGCAACATTCCACCCACCATTCAAACTGGCAACCTTCAAGCCCGGCAACCTAACCTCTACTCCACACTGGCGCTTGTATCGATTCTGCTCAGTGAATGTATGGCCGTGGGTGTCATTTGACGTGACATCAGCAGCATGGGCAAGATGTCCGTTCCATCGGTGCATTCAAGGGTGACCAGAGAAGGATTGCCGTGGGAGTTGGGGGGGTCCCCGGAGCCTTCACATAGCAGGCCCCCTTCGGTGGGGGGAAAAACTCTGTAGGGCGGTGTCTGATTACTTTCCTTCTCTCGGGCTGGGAGACGGAAATAAATACACTGTCGTCAAACAAACAGGGGATGCGTTTTAGAGCTTGCATCCACTTGTTTGTTTGTTTGTGGGTTTAATGTCTGTGTCACAGGAGATTACCGAGTCTGGCAGGATTCACAATCTTTTTGACTTGGTTATCTGCCCAATGAGATCAAAAGCGACGGGAGCCATGGATTATGTGCCATCAGCTAGTTATTTATTATTCACGAGCAACAAATGCACATTTTCTTCCAGCGAGTTTTCAAGCCTTGACACTTGTGTTTCCTTAGGGCTAATGGAAGTTTAGCAAATGCCTGGCTGTGTTCGTCGGGAATTCAGAATGTTTCATGCCTTCGCGAGCAGCCTGGAAATCGGCTAACAATTGGCTCCTCTTTTAACCTACAGCCTTGCCATCTGGTGAGGCAAAGATCTTATGGGCAATACAAATGAGCTGTGAGAAGCTGGAGCAGTCACAAACCACAGGGTTTGAGGCTACAATGCAACATAAGTGGTAAGAGGAAAACACACCTCTATCCAGACAAAGGCTTACTTCCTACTGGGAGGTATGAATTATTTGTCCTAAACCACCACAAATAATGTATTCGGGCTCTTAGATTATTACATTAAATTATCCCAGTTGATTGTATTGAAGGTGCCTACACCTTTGCGACTGTATGTGAATATTAAAAAAAAGGAAAACTATCAGAACCCCTTGTCCCCCAACCACAACCCCCAATGGTTTGTTTGTGTTTTTCATTATGCCAAATAATAATAAAAAAATAGTTAGCCGAACTGTGACTCTGTATCAAAAGCCACTGCCCATCAAGCAGGATCCAATTGTTACAATTTTTAGAAAATGTTGTGTTACTGTGGTAATTTAGCATTGCTACAACATAGAAATGAAAGAACCCTCAACCTTGTGACAGCGCAATGTTATTTTTCTGACATTTAATTCATGTTAAATGTCAGAAAAGTAACAGAAGTAACAAATTATAACATTGCCATACATGGCAGATTTATCTTTTTTTTAAGCAATGCATGTCAGCACAGAATGGTATGAAAAGGATTTGTGATAACAGAAAAAAAACATAATTTACTGAGGCGTTTGACAAGAAATGAAGTAAATATATGGGATTGTGCATTTAATCTAGTAGGCCTAATAGTTTGGATCAATTTAAGCACTGTAATTGTGTATCAATCAAATTGTGTGATAAATCTACTTCTTATATTACAGTTCTTTGACTAAATATTTCATCATAATTCCAAAACATGCACAGTAAAGTGTTGTACTTTGTTTGAATACAGTAGGGAAATATGGTCTTCGAAAACACAATTCTCAGGGTACAGCCAACGCCAGTGACAAAACGGAATGCCTAGAATGAGTACACAAATAAATCTCGAGACCAACTAGAACAAGCTGATAAATACATAAAAGATACCTATGGGAAATCACTATCGAGACTGTTACACGGCATGAAGATGCCATTTGTAATCTTCGGCGGAACGGAGAGGAACCGAGAAATTACTTTGTGTATACAATAATGCGTTTACAAAGTGGCAAAATCAGGTTTGAGCCGCCAAAACAGCGTTTGAGAATAAAAAAACCCAATTGTGTTTCTGACAACAACAAGCTCCGTGATAAAGAACCTCTGGGGCGTCTATCCAGGTCCCACCTGTGGGAGACATGAGACTCGGATGTGCGAGCGCAAACGACAGCGCTGGCAGCACAAAGTAGCCTTTTATCTGTCCGGTTATTGACTGAATATGCGCCACGGTCGTCTCATCACCACTATTTATGTACTGTCCACCGGAGTGACATTCCTGCGGTTGCTGGCTTTGTCGACGACTGAAATAGCGGCGGCTGTCCTGTGCGCATCAGGATGCATTTCGTTGGGTTCCTAAGTTTGCACAGGTGGCATGCGTGGCAGGGCACCAGCTGGAGGATGCGTCCCCTGGCACCCAAGCTGGCATGCGGAGCAGTGCCAGGGCTCCCTGCGCAGTGTAGAGTGCCAGACGGGGTTCGGGTGAGTGCCAAACACCTCAGGTTCATGCAGATGAGCTCCAGCTGCAAGTTGGGCACATCACCGTCAATTTGAACCCCCTACGCCGACACACACACCCCCACCTACACATACACACACACACACAAATATCCACCCTTCGTTTCCAGGCCCCCAGCCCCCAAGCCCGGATGACTGCCACTACTCTCCTTCCCAGCCAATCAGCACAAATAGATCGGGGACTAATGGAAAAAAGGAACCTTTCTTGGCTCACTCCCCTCAACTATTTTCAATTGAATTCTGCTCATGCAAATATCTGTGTTTTCTTGTTTTCTCAACAACGCTCTGGGTGCCTTCATTGATACATGGAGTAACAGTGGAGTAGGACTATATGTAGAGCTGGAGGATCTGAAAGCAGGATTAAGCTGATTAAGTGGTTTCTGAGGGCTGAAGAGATGAAAAAAAGTAATTTTATAACAAAAACACTAGAGGGCGTAGCAGGCGTGTATGCATTCCCTACACCAACAAGCTGAACTTTCAAAAATACTCTCTTTTCCTATTATAGATATGAGGAGGAGAGTATGGTTACCATGACAATGCAATCACCACACAAGGGGGGAAACAAAGGCATCGTCCTCTCGACCTCCTTTCAAAATGTTTGACATTTGGCCCTGAATTTCAAATTTGTTTCATGGATTTTATGTGTCAAAACTAGGTTTATAATGTCCCAAGACCATACTTAGAGTGCCTTCGAAAATTATTCACACCCACGATAAAGATAAAGAACACAAAAGGCTGTTTAAACTAAGCAATACAGGTAATGAGCTATATTGTATGGTTAAAAAAACAGATTATTTTTTTCCTCCCCCAAAAAATGTGTCATAATTATTCATGGCCCTGTTTTCAGTATTTTGTACACTCCCCTAGCAAGTACACATGATTAGCTAGCTGACAAGGTTCATGCCTATATTATCTATGGGTTTATGTTGTTGCAGAATGGTGCTGGCAGTCAAGTGTGTTGTAGATGACAAACAGACAATATCAGATAATTCAAAGCAACCTTGAAATGTGTATAAAAGCTGGAGTTAAAAGTACACTACTTAAAATGGCTGTACACAGGGAAGCTGCTTTGTTTTCCCATTCTAGGGCCGTAACCACCAAATGACACTTAGGTCCATGCAAACGTATTCAAGAATTGCCTACACTTTGAGTAGGGAGAATCCCAGGGTGTTTCAATTTGATGGTTTGCTTACATTTGTGAAAAATATTGAGCAACTAACAAAAATGTAACTTGCTTAAATTTGTTTGTCAGGTAACATGGTGTGGTGTCCCCAGGGGTTGGGCGACACTCACGGACCTTGCAGAGGGCGTAGGCAAGTGCAAGAACACGGAGGAGGCAGTAATATAAGCAAAATTATGCTTTATTAAATGAACAAACACAAAACAAAGGGTGGGGTCTTCAGGGGAATACAAATACAAAGTCCGCAATCCTTATCTCTTCGTCAATGTCCGTTCCAATCCAAATCCAGGTCCAAGTCCGCAATCCAGTCCGTAGTCAAATCCAAAGGGGGTCCTCAAACAATCCAATTTTCATACACAAACACTAACAATCACTCTCTCTCTCCAAATACTCACACAGCAACTCCTTCACCAACACGTTCCTACTCCTCTCTATGTGTGTGCTGGGAGCGAGTCCTTTAAATAGGCCTTGCAATGGCCTTCAGCTGGTCGTTAGCTCCCATTGCCTGACTTCGTTCAGGTGTTGCTGTGGCTTGCTGGGAAATGTAGTGAAAATGGCTGCCATGTGTTTGAGGCCAGGCAGCCATTTTCTGGGGCAACCCTTTGGGCTGCCACACACCCTCCTCCTCAGCTCTGACCTCGGGGAGGGCTGAGCGGCCTATGTCCCGCGGCCACCAGGAGGGTCCCCCTCTCCAGGTCCACTCAGGCAGTTTTCCACCCGGGTCAAACGTCCAGATTCCCTCTCCATTCACGGTCTGAAAAAGCATCTGCAAGCCGTTAGGAAAGGATGAAAGTCTCTCACCTCGTTTGCCACCAACTGGCCATAGGTGGGTACTGGCTCTGGGGTCCAAGGACGGAACGGTTACCGCTCTTGCGCTGGTCCTCACCAGCCCTCCATGGCTCCTCCAGCGAACCCTGTGCAGCATTTCCTTCTTTAGTCCATTCTTTGGCTTTTTCCTTGTTCCTTTTACTTTCAGGGGATCAAGTGTGGTAATTGGGGAAAATACACTCTTCAACAGACAGTTAACTTTCTCCTTTGATTTCTTTTCCATATTTTCCTTCAAGTGAGAGCTTTGAATCTCCACTTTTCTCAATTTCAGTGCCGGCGACGAACTCACCACATCAGGAGATGGTTGGGCCTTCAACCAGGCCTCCTCAGCCATAGTCAAGAGTCCCTCTTCAACACTGTGGTCCGTCCACAGTTCAACCTCCACATACTGCTCCTCCAGGCCCCCTCGAAGGTCCGGCAAGCTGAGTGGGACTGAGGACCATTGACCCCACTCCAATGACTGGTCATCGCCTCCTGCTGGCTCCACTGGCTGTGAGATCTCCACCTGCATGCCAATGTCTTTGGTGACAGGAACACACTTAGCACATTCCAGGTCTTCACTCACCTCTTCCAGTTGTTTCTGTAGGTCCCGTAGCGTTTCCATTTGAAGTTTCAGGACTTCACAAAAACCTTTCTCTCTGGCCTGCTGCTGGGCTTCTTTCTGGTCCAGTTCCCTCTGTGCCTCAGTCGCCTTCAGAGTCTCTACGAACAAGTCCTTGTCCCTTAACAGCTTAGTCAGCTGCTTCTGGCCTGCCACGGAGGTGGACAGCATTTCGTTCGTGTCCCGGTGGTCGGCCGCCATCTGCTCCTCTCCCTCTTCAGCTCAGCAATCTCAAAGTCCTTCTCCTGGTTGAGCTTGACAGCACATTCATGCTCCATCTGCAGCGCAGAGGCCTCCATGGACCGGGCCCGGGTCAGCTCCTCAATAGTCTGCTGGTACTGCTGGGCCTGCTCCGCCAGCCGCCGCTCAGCCTGGCTCCGCTCGCCCTCCAGTTGGCCCTTCTCAAGCTTCAGTGCTTCAATCCGGGTGTCCTTCTCCAGGACAGTCCTGTTCAGGGCCGCCTGCCCATCCTGAATCTGTCGGGCAAGGTCGTCACGTGTCAGCGTAGCCTCCTTGGCTTCTGCTTTGAGCTTGTTCTCCATCTTGAGCTCATAGTCTTCAGATTTGACCTTCTCCTGGGAGTTTCTCATCTCTGCCAGCTCCTGCCTGAGTGCAGCCACCTCCTTCTCCTTCTCCTGCTTGAACCTGGTCTGTACATCACCCAAGGCCCTGGCATATTCTTCTTTGGCCTGGTCCTGGGACTCCTGGATGTCCAGACACTGCTGGTTCTTTCCCTCCAACATCTTGGATAGGTTACTCACCTGCTCTTCGAGCGCCAGGTTGTGGGCCTCTACCTGCCTCACTTCATTGCCCAGGGATGCTTTGTCCTTCTCCAGCTCCCCAGCCACGATTCCCAGCACTCTCAGGGAGTTGCTGTGTTCCTCCAGCAGTTGCCCCACTGCCAGCAGGTGGCGCTCCTCTGAGGTGCTCAACTCCACCTTTGCCTTGCACAGCTCAATCTGGGCACTCTGCTTCAGCTGTTGGACCTCACGTAGGGTGACACGCCATTGGTCCTCCACCATGGCTGCCCGTCTCTTCAGTCTCTGCATCTCTTCATTTTGGCCCTTTATCACGGCTCGCGCCTCTCCCAACTCTGTCTCTAAAGCAGCACATTTATCTGCGACAGTTGTATGCTGCTTTTGCGGCTTACCCGGGACATTTTTTCTCTTCTCCCTAGGGGGCACCACAGAGCAGGAGTGGCCATCCTTCTTTAGGACGTTTTTCATTTCTGGTCTCTCCTTTGGGTCTTTCCAGCCCACTTCTTCCCTCATGGAACACTCACTGGGTTGGTGGCCATACTCCATACAGCATATGCACCACGGGGCACCACTTTGTGCCAATTGGGCCTGTTCCTTGTTCCAGGCATCCATGGCTGGGCCTCCTGTCCAGTCACCTTCCATGAGCGTGCCTTTTCCTTTAAACAATTCAAAAATTAAATCCTGCTGCACTACCTCCTCTTGCCTGTAAGTGATGCCCTCTGCCCGCATTCTCCACCATATGTGGTGTCCCCAGGGGTTGGGCGACACTCACGGACCTTGCAGAGGGCGTAGGCAAGTGCAAGAACACGGAGGAGGCAGTAATATAAGCAAAATTATGCTTTATTAAACGAACAAACACAAAACAAAGGGTGGGGTCTTCAGGGGAATACAAATACAAAGTCTGCAATCCTTATCTCTTCGTCAATGTCCGTTCCAATCCAAATCCAGGTCCAAGTCCGCAATCCAGTCCGTAGTCAAATCCAAAGGGGGTCCTCAAACAATCCAATTTTCATACACAAACACTAACAATCTCTCTCTCTCTCTCTCTCTCTCTCTCTCTCTCTCTCTCTCTCTCTCTCTCTCTCTCTCTCTCTCTCTCTCTCTCTCTCTCTCTCTCTCTCTCTCTCTCTCTCTCTCTTGTGTTATGTGCACCATTGTTAGAGCACCTTTTGTTGTTTTTTTGTTTTGTTTTTATCCATATCTCAATACATATGATATGCTGACACACGACCCCTGGCACTGTCTGAACAGTGTCCTCTTCACACCCTCTGCACCCAGCTTGTGCAGAGGCTGTCAATCAGAAATGTCACATGGGCAACAGGCTCATATTAAGTTACTAATCACTTATCGGGGCTTCCTGGTATCTCCATGGTATCAACCCTGCCCTGTCGAGACATCCGTGTCAACAGCAAGGGTGTGGGACACCCAAAGATGAAAAGCAGCTTATAACAGACTCTGGCCACTTAGTGCCTAGCATCACTCGGCTATATTAACAGCCATAGTTGTGGATAGCGGCAGCTTTTCGCGGCAGCCTCCCCGTCCTAGCCTCCCCGGACGAAGACTCGGCGGACAAAGACGGAGGAGTCTACCTGCAGGAGTCCACCGAGGGGGGCCAGCTAGGGAGTGCTCGCCGCACGGTGAGTATCATAGTTTTGTATCTCCCTATTGTGCTACCTCTGCATCTAACACCACATGCTTCCTCCCTATCCCAGTCCATGTCTCCTCTTCTAGATTGCCTAGAAGGAGAGATTCTACCCACACCCGTAATCTGTCCAACCTCATCCACCCTCCTAGATCTCCCGGTGTTGACGTGGTGATAGCAGGCGGACTATGGAACTGCCAGTCCGCTGTCCGGAAGGCCGATTTCATCTCGGCCCAGGCCTCGCTACTCTCCCTGCAGTTCCTGGCGCTTACGGAGACCTGGATCACTCCGCAAAACACGGCCACCCCTGCTGCTCTCTCTGCCGCCTACACCTTCTCCCACACTCCACGACCCTCAGGTAGAGGTGGAGGGACAGGTATACTCATTTCCCCCCTGTGGAGATTTGGTATTGTTCCTCTTCCTCACTTCTCACCCTCCTCCTTTGAATTTCATGCTGTCACTGTCACTGTTCCATGTAAACTGCACATCATTGTTCTTTATCGCCCTCCAGGTCCACTGGGGAGTTTCCTAGACGAGATGGATGCCCTACTCAGTGCCTTCCCTGAGGACGGCACTCCCGTCTTACTCCTCGGGGACTTCAACCTGCAGCTAGAGACCTCCCAGGCCTCTGCATTCCTCCCCCTCCTTCAGTCCTTTGACTTCACCATGGCTGAATCCCCATCCACCCACAAGGCCGGCAACCAACTGGACCTGGTCTTCACCAGGAACTGCGCCTCACCCAACATTACGGTATCGCCTCTACATGTGTCTGACCATTCCTTTCTGTCTTTCTCCCTCCCCCTCCCCTCTGTCCCTAAACCATCCTCACCTGCTCCCACTGTCCTTGTCCGTCGCAACGTCCGCTCTCTCTCACCCGCTGCCCTGTCAGCTACTGTCCTCTCTTCCCTTCCCCCTGCTGATGCCTTCTCTCAGCTACCTGCTGAAGTAGCATCATCCACCCTACTTTCCTCTCTCTCCTCCTCCTTTGACTTACTCTGTCCTCTATCCGCTAAACCCACTCGTCTCCGCCCCCCGGCCCCCTGGCTAACCGATTCCATTCGCGCTAACCGTTTGAAGCTGCGTGCGGCAGAAAGGAAATGGAGAAAATCCAAATCCCCTGCAGCTCTGTCTGACTTCCACACACTCCTGGCTTCCTTCTCCGCTAACCTCTCCTCTGCTAAGTCTGCATTCTTCCTTTCTAAGATTCAATCCTCTGTTTCCAACCCACGTAAACTCTATGCTACATTTTCCTCTCTCCTCACCCCTCCTCCTCCCCACCCCCTCCTCTATAACCGCAGATGACTTCTCATCCTTCTTTCACGAGAAGGTTGAGGTCATTCGCAACTCCTTCCCCCTACCCCTCCCTCTCCCATCCCGCTACCTAATCCTCCCACCTCTCTGTCCTCCTTCTCACCCCCTCCCTGACTCGGACATCCTTCAACTTGTTCTCTCCCACCGTCCCACCACCTGCCCTCTTGATCCCATTCCTTCCCCCTCTTCCAGTCCATTGCTATGGACATCCTCCCGTTGTCTCTAATGTCATTAACTCCTCTCTTTCCTCTGGCTCTGTCCCCTCCTCCCTCAAATGCGCTCAGGTTGTCCCCCTCCTCAAAAACCCTCTCTGAATCCTTCTGTCATCTCTAACTACCGACCTGTCTCTCTCCTCCCATTCCTTTCCAAAACGTTAGAGCGGGCTGTCTATAATCAACTGTCTGCTCATCTCTTACAGAACGACCTACTTGATCCCAACCAATCTGGGTTCAGAGCAGGCCACTCCACAGAGACTGTTCTCCTTGCGGTCACTGAGGCTCTTCACGTCGCTAAGTCCCGATCCCTTAGCTCCGTCCTCCTCCTCCTTGACCTGTCGGCAGCGTTCGACACCGTGGACCACCGGATCCTGCTCTCATCTCTCGTCGAGATGGGAATCTCTGGATCTGTGCTGACATGGTTTGAGTCCTACCTGGCTGACCGGTCCTACCAGGTGGCCTGGAGAGGATCCCTCTCCTCTCCCGCACCCTCTCTACCGGTGTCCCGCAGGGCTCGGTGCTAGGCCCTGTCCTATTTTCTCTGTACACCAAGTCACTTGGCTCTGTTATTTCTGCTCATGGTTTCTCCTATCACTGTTATGCTGATGACACTCAACTGTTTCTCTCCTTCCCTCCATCTGATACCCAGATCCCGGCACGGATCTCTGCATGCCTGGCTGACATCTCCGCATGGATGTCTACCCACCACCTGAAGCTGAACCTGGGGAAGACAGAGCTGCTCTTCCTCCCAGCGAAGGGCTCCCCGATGATTGATGCGTCAATTACCGTGGAAGGCTCCATAGTGTCTCCGTCCCAGTCTGCCAGGAGTCTTGGGGTAACCCTGGACAACCAGCTGTGCTTCTCGAGCCATATTGCAGCGATCTCTCGGACCTGCCGTTTCTCCCTCCACAACATCCGGAGGATCAGACCGTTCCTCACCCAAGAGGCCACTCAACTCCTGGTCCAGGCCCTGGTGATCTCACGTCTGGACTACTGCAATTCCTTGCTGGCAGGCCTTCCGGCCTGTGCCATCAAGCCACTGCAACTTGTCCAGAACGCTGCTGCTCGCCTGGTGTTCAACCAGCCAAAGTTCACCCACGTCACCCCTCTACTCTCCTCTCTGCATTGGCTCCCCATCGCAGCACGCATCAGATTCAAGTCACTGGTGCTGGCTTTTCAAGCGGCCAGAGGTACTGCTCCCCGTACCTCCAGTCACTCATCACGCCCTACACCCCGTCCAGACCCCTCCGCTCCGCCTCCGCTGGCAGACTGACTGCCCCATCCCTCCGGGCGCCTGGCAGCCGCTCCTCGCGGTCTCGCCTCTTCTCTGTCCTGGTCCCTCGTTGGTGGAACGACCTCCCGCAATCGGTCAGGACTGCGGAATCACTTCCAATCTTCCGCAAGAGACTCAAAACCCACCTCTTCAGACTCCACTACCACTGAACACTGTCCATCTAGTCAATCTGTCGTCACCACTGTTTACTTGTTCAAAAAAAAAAAAAAAAAAAAAAAAAAAAACCACTAACCTTTTCTTTCCCAATGTTACAGGTATGATACGCAGACACCTGCAATGATGTCTTTTGCCGTTTTACTGCACTGATCTTGTACGCTAACTTTGATTGTTCTCACCTTGTATTAATGCACATCTTGTAAGTCGCTCTGGATAAGAGCGTCTGCTAAATGCTTAAAATGTAAATGTAATGTGGTGTCGCTTTGATCTCAGCTCAGCTCTGATCTCAGCTCCCGGGTTCGTTTGATTAAGCTCTACTTCCTCCTCAACGAGTCGCCATTATCTTTTAGTTGGCCTTGCATTTGATTACTTCTGTTTTTTAAAGTTTTTAAAATAATTTGTTTCAGATTTTATCCCAGTTTAGTACCCAATTACACCCTCTATTTTTCATGTCAATCCCCCCCCTCATATTGTGAGTTCGCTGCCGTAGCCCTGTGACCGGTAGTGACGGCACTCGCCAGGCTGTCAACCATAACTCTGGTACTACAGAGCCACTCCTGTACGCAGCAAACTTCCTCTCGGCTTCCTTCCCCCTTCCCTGGGGCGGACAGCCAATTGCCGCCCCTGGTGGCATTCCCAGCCAGAGCCGGCTCTGGCGCGGCTGGTGGAATCGAACCCCGGTCGCAGTGGCCAGCGTAGAATGTTGTAACCACTAAACCACCCGGGAGGCCGATTACTTCTGTTTTTCGTGAAAAGTTGAGAATTGAAATACAACTGCATATTATAAGAAGACCTCAGTCTTGTCTTAATAAAGTATACTGCAAAGCTATGAGATCCTTGCTGGTATCTGATCTGATCTGACTGTAATATGAAAATAATTCAACGTGGTCTGTGCAGGGATAAAGCATGGGACCTGTACGACCACAAGGGACAACTTCCAGACAAGAGACATAATTATCTCACTGTACAAAAAGAGGTGAATCCCTTGTACAGGGACTAATCATGCTCTTGTCTTGACTTCAGGGGATGATATCTCTGTCAATAGTGGCCCCCACTAGAGTATCATTAATGAAATTATATACTAAAATATCAAATTCAGTTTGTTTTTTTCATCCAGTAATAAGAAAGTATGCCACAATCCCTGTGAGAGAGAACAGGGAAATTAGTAAAAGTAAAAAGAGATATATTTCCTTAACAAATAAATGCTAGTGTTTGTTTCTTTTTTTTCTGCACTAACACAGGTTGGCCTTTTTTATGCCAAACCGTATTTGTAAAGAAGGAAAACTAAAGCTTGGATTTATTTGTCAAAGTTATGCACATGTGTTGCCTGAATCCAGGGCCATAGTAAATTACTTTGTAAAGTAAAGTTTTGAATGCTGTTGCGTGCTCAAGAGCTATCACAAGAGGGAATAAATCAGAGTGTGCTGTTTGAACCTGTTTTATTTAGAGTCCTTTTAAATGTGCTGAATGTTTGTCTTACGTTATAAAGAAATTGCCACCACCTACTATTATCATTCATCCACCTTCAAAAATGTATAGTCACAAAATATGTTCTGAGCTACATATGCCAAAGGCTTCTCTCTCTCTCAAAACCCACCAATCATTTCTCTAGACTGTTCTGTATCATAAAATGCATCTAACTCAATATGTCAGTAACTGGTGTGGATAACAGAGCATGGCTTTTGAGTTTGCCTGAGGAAACCAATATTGTCAAAAGACAGAAACCAAATTCAAAGAATGTCGTGAAAATAACTAGGGAATTCATTATTTGATTTCTTCACATGTTATATAAAATTAGTATAAGTATACTGTAAAGTTCTAGACAGAGAAGCAAAATTGTATTATATACACTCACAGACAATTGCAACAAACCTGTGCTCGATCTTTGATATTCTCCAGCCCCCCATCCCCCACCCCCCTTCTTTTAGTTAGAATTATTCCACTATAACAAGAACAAAGTTTTGTCTGAACCACGGATATTTACCTTGCCTATGACTTCCAAGTTTCCCCTGTTCTATGTCTCCTGTTGACATCTTTCCACCCTCCAGCATATAGGAATTATAGGGTCACTGCTGGTAACTTAATCAAGGTGAAATGGCAAACCTTGGAACTGTGGGTTAGAGGTAATGCTGAGTAGACACAGATATTAAAGACTGTTTTGTCTCAAAAAGCACACATAGTTTGAAGCGTATTACTCTCTGTGTGTTTCAAATGAGCTAGCAAAAGGAACAGACTAAACAAAACTTTAAAATGGCACAGGCTATCACTGGCCTTCGATCTGCCCCTTCCTTTCACAGCGCAGCTGAGAGAGGGAAACAAAAAATCAAACCCCTGTAATAAAATCAAGGACTATATGTAAAAATATAAAAAGCAAAATCTAAGTCTTGCATTGAGGACATATGTCAAAAATCACTGTATACATGTATAATTATATTAGAAGCAATATTGATTACTGACATGTCATACTACAGTGCCCTCAAGAATTATTGGCACCCTTAGTAAAGATGAGCAGAAAATAAATTTTCCTCAAAAACACGCATGTCACAATTATTGGCACCCTCAGAAACTCTTATGAACAAAATCTAAATGAAGTATATTCCTATTTATATTAGATTTTTTTAAATTCACCTGCGTCTTTAGGAACTCTTAAGTGGTCAAGTGACTTCCTGTTTCACTGGGATATAAATATGAGGTGACACACAGGCCATCAACATGGGGAAGATCAGAGAATACACAAATGAAATGAGACAAAAGGTTGTTGACCTTCATAAATTAGGCAATGGCTATAAAAAAAATAGCTGCACACCCTGAAAATACACATCGCAATAATTAAGAAGTTTAAAACAACTGGAGCTGTGAACCTACCTGGAAGAGGACGCAAGTGTATTTTGCCCCCACGCACAGCGAGGAGGATGGTTCGAGAGGCAAAAATGTCTCCAAGGATCACAAAGTGCTAAATGCAGACGTGGCAATAATTGTGGCACATGTTTTTGAGAATTTTTTTTTTTTTAAGTATATATACTGTGTATTATAAGTAATTATACGTTTCTTTCTTTGAATAATTTGACTTCAATTAAAGGTTAGATTTCTCTCATATTTTGAGTGACAGTTTTTCATAGCCTTTTTTGCTCATCTTTACCAAGGGTGCCAATAATTCTGGAGGGCACTGTATATTTACTTTAAGGCAAATATCTACTTTGAAAGAAACCATCATTGTGTAACTATTCTGTGCATTCTGCAATATGTCTAAAATATGTACAGTATAAAAATAATCAATGTGTTTTGAAAAATATGCATTGCATTTTAACCCTGTCTTTAAATGGCAATATATTTTGGTTCATGAATTTTAATACACATGGACACACATTACATTTCAATGGGGATATGTTGAAAATTCAAGATCAATTTTGAACTTCCACTTGCCTAACCTATTCTGTTCACCCTCTCTGCACAGTGTATGGCTTCAAATAGATATCTTTTTAAAAGTTAACAAACACAACCAGGCTGTAGAGGACAAAGCAAAGATACAGCAGTATAAATAAATGCCAACCCATTTGTGAATAAGCCTAAGTACCGATTCGCCAGTGGGTTTCTTCTTCCCCCGGATTGGTCAATTCCAGAGTGCGGTTTTGTAGCGGGATGCATTGAAAAGTTGACAGAAAGTTGATGTCGAATGAAAGATAGGAGGAGAGTGGAGAGAGGGGGCACTTGCATGAGGAGAATCAGAGAACTTAGTAGGAAGTAGGAACATATAAATCAGAGACAGAGAAAACCCCACCCTTCCTAATTTTCTCAAGAAACGGGAAGGAATAACTTAAACGTCCTCTGTGAGAAATGAGGAGCTACTTGGCAATTGTGCTTCTGAATGCATGTTCTGTGATGTGCCAACATACAGGTGAGATAGAAATAATTCTGTTTGACTACATTTTCCTCAAATAATATTCAAATGAGGTCTTACACACGCATGGCCTATCTGTTGCTTGTTGGTGCAGAATATTTAAATACAGAATAATTTATTTGATTGGTGACAGGAATTAATAGAAATTGGATGCTTGATTCCATCAGCATTTCCACATTTATTTAATATTCTCATTCAGAATAATATTTAATAGGCAGAATCATATACACCATATGTACATTCACACAGACACATACAATTCTCATCATTATGTATTCTTCTTCTTCTTCTTCTTCTTCAATCAATGTAATCAGCCAATCAATCAATCAACCAAATATGTAATTCATGAATCAATCTGCCATTCTGTCATTGGATGAATTAACCAACATTTCCATAGAAGCCTACTGTTTTAATTATTGACTCTATAGTAATACCCAAAGTAAAATGTAAGCTTTCTTAAGATTAACTTGTAGGATAGTTGGTTGATGCTGAATTGAAGCATATGTCAAAGACAGAATGATTATATTCTGTAGATCATTTTTGTAGGCTCAAATGGTGTGGTTTCTCCTTTACAGTTAGTGTTAGATGTTTATCATAACCTGTCAGTCCTTGGTCATGTGAAGTCACATCATGGGGGTTATAAAAATGGAGTTATTTCATATTGTGGAGAAATAATAGGCTTTTTATCAATTATATGCAGATTCAGCATAGATTTGCTAATCTTCAAAGCAGGTGGATTGCCTGGAATAGCCTAAATTTGGGTAACCAATAACCAGCCATTGCTTCTGTCTCGCCTTACATGTTGTGCCAACCGGTCCAATTCAGATGTCTCAAACCTATTTCTGTGTATGAATTACAGTCGTCCATCATATTGATGCATTCAAAATGTTTACTGTGGTGTGAGCATGTTCTTGATTTTTAAAGTTTGAAGCTGAATTAGCAAGTGCAGAGGGTCATGTTTACAGCAACCCCCGACTTTGGGGGCGGGGAAGAATGCAGGTCATAATGGGCTTGAGCTGCTGTGACAGGGTCTCACTCTGTTTAGGCGTAGCGAGCTCCCACTTTTGACATATAGAGCCGCCATCAGATATCTGAAGATCTGATATCACCATTTTTACTTCACTGCAAGAAAAAGGCAAGGCTTCGGAAGATGCGTCTCAAACACAGATCTCTATTTGGACATGTTGACAAAACTGAGTGCTGTACTTCAGACGTTCAGGTGTTAGGAATATACTAAATTGAAATATATCATAGCTTTGGAATATACTCGGGTTCTCTCGGAACTATACAAGTTCCTCAGATTTAGCTGGAGCTGCCTGGTTTTTTGAACACAGCTAGTGTCCACAAAAGCTTCAATTTCCTTGTCCTGTGGAAAAGGATAGTTAAATAAAGAATGGATGTTCTATTGTCTCCAAGGCAACCGATTTTCAGCAGTTCAGGGTTATCTCTGATTAGTTGTTAGTGTTAATGACCTGGGTAAGCCTGGATGGGTGATCCATACACTGTTGCACTGGATATAATTAAATTAGCACATTCTGACACACGGCCACAGATTTAAAATATGAATTTTCCCCAGAGCTCCCATTCCATTGCATTTTTATTTTATAAAACCCATTATTCAGTGCCACAATGCATGGATGGCTTTAATTATAAAATAGTCATAGTAATAGTAAAATAGTCAAATGCAATCAATTCAATTTAAAATTGTTTATCTGACTTGAACAAAGTGAATGCTACTCTGTGGGGAAAAAATGAATTAGGCTACCTGCCAGTGGTCCTCAATGATTCCCTAAGTTGTCACGTTTGTTTAGCAAAAGAAATGTAAACGGTTTGAGAACTTGGACATGGACAGCATACGTAGGCTATTTTATTAAAAAACACTTCCAAAACAGTCTGCACGTTAGATGCTGGCAGAACCATTAAACCACAAACCCTGTCTTCACTAAATTGTAATTTATTCTCCTATAAACATGCTGATTAATTCTGTAGTAAGCAAAGTAATGGTGACAGAGAGGAGAATGAGGCAAAAGCCGCAGAGGAGCTCCAAGTGTTGGTGTTAGATTAAATACTAAACTTTTTTGGAGCTGGGTGCTGTGTCCATTAAAAAACAGGATAAACATTTAACACTAATATTGGTTAGTGTTGGTTCTTAGAAAAATGTTGATGTCACTCCTTGGATTATTGATATGCCCAGTAAGGGCATATTTATGTGCTCCTTATTCCACCTTTCAGGCACGTAGTCTTGTCAACTAGAAATCTAGTCAGAATGCACTAGAAAATAGACACCCCTTATTCAATAAAATCATGCCCCAAGTGCAGATCTCTGTAGTGGCAGCTAACGCAAGTCAAGTCAGAATACGTGCATCCAGAGGGCTAAAGGGTCAAAAGGTCAAAGGGCCTAAAGGCCAAAGGGCCAAAAGACATAGTCCAGCGTTGGCAACCTGCAATGGCCCAAATGAAATCTACCAAGTTGGCCCTTAGTTTGGTCTTAGGCAGCCAGCATGAATAATTGTTTGACTGTTTTAATGTACCGTACCAATCTCTGGTACAGTACCAGGCTGCTGACTGATCTTTACATGTTTACATGTCATATTAGATGTATCCAACAATGTGCCACTGCCAGTAGCTGACATAGGGCCAATTTAACCTTGTTGTAGCTGAGCCACAGTCAGCTCTATATGAAAAAATATATATTGGCAGAATTTGTCTGGGATGTTCAGAATGCCATGATTGGCAACTGGCAGCATTTATAGGCAAATACGACATGACACTCATCTCTTCTATATTTATAGACCAACACAATATATAATATTATACGTACAGATGTAAACATATAGTAACGATCTGTGCTTATGGTGTGGTTATCCCTGATTAGAATTGGTAGTCTCTCCTTTTGTGTGTTCCACAGGCCTTTTCCCTGCAATTCTGAACCTGGCCAGCAATGCAGAGATCTCCACCAACGCCACCTGTGGCGAAACGCAGCCGGAGATGTACTGCAAGCTGGTGGAGCATGTGCCAGATCGACGCCTCCCAGACCCACAGTGCCAAATGTGTGACAGCCACAGCACCAATACAGAAGGTACAGTACATGGGTCAGATTTACCTGCTCCCTCACAATTTTTTAGTGTGCACTGAACGGTGATCTGCAATCAGCAAGGGCTGAGGGAGTAATAAGTGAGAGCATGGCTTGTGATGCTGCCTCTGCGTAGGGGTGTTTCAATCTTTCCCTGCAGGGCTCCAAGGCCTATGGTGCTCTGTTCCAACCAATGTGATTTAACTTTTGTGTTTTGGCAGTAAGCTGTATAAATACACCCACACATTACAAACCCAAAATGATTTAATAAAAATATATTGTTACCAAATGTTTCATACCAGAAGTATTAACACTGCTCAATTATGCAAGTCCAGTGCTTGAAAAACAAAAATGTTATTGGGACAATAAAAAGTGCAAAGAAGGGCAACCAGATTTGTTCTTGGTCTGACTTATGAAGTGAGATATGATATTGGATCCCTTATCTTAAATGGAGGGATTTGACTGATGCTTTTAAATAATTATAGGGATTGGTGAGTTGTACTTAAAGTTGGTTGACAGAACAGTGGCAATAGGTGGCTAGTAAATAGCAAACAGACACTAGAAAGCATGTCTTTGCCTAGAGAGTTATACTGGATAAGGTATGGATGAATTTCCCAGAATCTGTAGTGACCTGTTTCAGGTAGTTTTGGATAATGAAATCCAAGTGAGACAACCAACAATTTAGTGTTTCAAAGATATTAGACAATATTGCTTCAAGATAAAATGAAATCTCAAGCACGCAGTTCTGATCTACAACTGCAGCATATAATTAAGTGTTTGTTAAAATTTCTCTGACACACAGAGCAACACCCCATCACCAACGCCATAGATGGCACAAACCAGTGGTGGCAGAGCCCTAGCATCAAGAACGGCCATCGGTTTCACTGGGTGACCATCACCCTGGATCTACGACAGGTAAGACCAACACCTCACCATCATTCTGTCCTCTGTTGTCCTACTGTGAAAGTCCACAACCCCTACTATGTGCTCTTAAAGGACACCCAGGGCTGTTTGGAAACAGCACCACCTGTCTCTCCATATCATAAGTTACGCAGCCTTCTGTAATGTGATAAAGCATTAATCCTTGTTTGTTCAGGTTTCACATCATTATTTTTACTGGTTTTAGTCAAACTTTTCCTTGAGGGCAGAAATGCATTCCATTTCAGTTTAGCTATCTTAATGCAGTTGCTCTATTCAGGCATCTTAACAGGTGAATATTTCTAGCATGAGACCAAAACACTGGGTAATCAGTGCTTGAACAGCAGTAGCGATCAGCAGCCATGAGCTAGCTCTAGATGTTCCTGCTCAACTCAATGCAATCTAGTTGATTTGCATTTACAAGGTCAATGTGCTAAAGATGTTGTGGGGTATTGCCAGCTGCTTATGTGAAGTGTGAAGATAGTGCGGCAAATTGTCAGACAGTCAACCCCCCTGAGCTGTTATTTCAGTAACTGTGAAATCACTACTGGGGTACTGTCACCACCCTCAGATTAGCACTGGAATTAAATCAAAGCTCTGACCCACCCTTAGTTACAAATTAGTTACCAACATGGAACTAATGTAGCCTTGGCCATTGGAGTTGCCCAAGTGAGCCAAAAGCAGTCCTTGTGTGACAATCTGGACAAGGACCCAAACGCAGACCAGGATATCAGTCCAAGCTCAAAGCCAGTAATCAGAATCCGAGAAAGTACAAAAACTAAATCCAAAAGAGTAGTCGAGGGGCAGTCAAAAGATCAAAAACCAAACAGGCAGAAGGGCAAACAAATCAGAATTGGCAAGCAAAACTCGAAGTCAAACAAAGGGTGTCTAGGAAATCTCAAAATAACACAGGCTTACTGACAATCGGCACTGGGAAACTTGATCAACATTCTGACAGAGTGCAAACTAGGGGCTTAAATACAAACGGGGTAGATAACACAAGATAAATCAGGTGTGACTGGAAGGGGAAAGGGGTGAGAACACAGATGAGAACAATCAAGACCACTAATACAATAACAAGGGGAGACGAAAGACACGGACTGGAAAGCACATAGACACAATAATAACAAATGACCTGGGAAAAGCGGGTAGACACGTGCACAGCTCGGAGGGCAGGAGCGCGTAGGTGGAAACACTTGCAGAGAATGCGAGAAGACAGAAAGCAACAGGGATAGGAAAACGAGAGGGAGAATGACAGCTGCAGATAGAAACACAAGATAATCAGTAATTAGTAAATGTTAGTAACGCACCCAAAATCCCTAATGTTAGTGGATTAGTCGGTTAGTACTATATACATGTAACTAATATGTACAGATAAAAAGAAAGAAAGAAAGAAAGAAGTAAACGAGATACAAAATAAGGCAGAAACCCGTATAGCCGAAATCACCCGAATAGTGCAACGACAAAGGCAGGGAGTGGATTCTCGGATAACAAGGAACACAGACAGACTAAACTAACGTGAAAAATAAACGAACACGGACAAAATAATAAAATACAAAAACAAGCAGAACACATAAATACAGAACATAACACCTTGTGCCATTCTGTATGCAGGTTTTGGCCTCTATTCAATCTAAGCTCAAGGCGCCTTGTCCTTTGTGTGAGAAATTTAAGCAAACGTATAAACAGGGTACTTAACTTGACCTCCATATTACAAAAAAGTTGTGTCATGCAGTAATATGTAACTGCGAAGCTAAAATCATTCTTGCCTTGCTTCAAGGTCAATAAGCTGTCTAATGAGATGTTTTGAAAGAAATGCTTTGCTTGTGTTGTATTCCATTGCATCAGTCCTTGGCAGTTTGGAGATTTGCTAAATACAGCCTTTGGGAAGATCCTTTAGCCTTGGCTAGGCTTTGTTTTCTCCTAACATTAGCCATGCCTCACTACAGAGAACGTTACACTCTTTCTTGAAAGAACATAATGCTGTCACATTGAAAAGTTATTTTTGTTTGCACATATCAGATATGGAGTATGCTTCTAACAGGAAATTAAATGAACATCACATTTATTCAACATGCCAATTTCAATGACATTGTCATGTGCTGGCATGAAACTTCTTGGTGTTAATTTACTTTCATCATGTTAAATTATATGGAAATGGGCAATCTTTATTGGACTACATGTTGTAATTTCCAGGAGATTTTTCCCAAAGATTTCACTTCCACTTGCATTTAGCCGTGATAAAGAAGTTACACTAGTTTCTGGCCGTTTTTAAAATTGTAAATGTAATGTTACTCATGTCATGGTAGATTTTCTTACTGTATGCCAGATGCATGAATGCAAAAGCAATACTTTGTAGCGTTAGACTTTTATGAACACAATTGGCAAGTAAGTGCTGCTGTCATACAATTTTGTATTATCTTAAGAGATAAAAAAGAAAGGTAACCCTTTACTTTAGGTGGGGGATAGGTAGCATTTTATAAAGCCTTTATATACAATTATACTATGTATGATATGAACGTGTCATAGCGCTTTTAATAAGCATACATACAGTACATATTAATACAAGTTTATATGTGCAAGCAAAGCATGTTATACAGAATGCGTAACGAGGTTATAGCCCTAGTTCCATAATGCTTCTTATCATAACAAGACTTGTATTGCCTCAGTGACCTAATGCCTTTTGTAAAACATATAGTTCTGGTCCTTGATGCTGATTGGTCAACCAGACTTCCTGGCAATAGCAATATTCATGATAAAGCATGACTAAATCAAAAGTTTGTACATAATTCTAATAGCTTTGTGCCTTTCTCTAACATAAACATCCAAGATACGTATGTTTATGTAAGCTGTCAATTGTAATAAAAAATAGAGACTTTCAAAATCTCATTCAGCTGCCTCGGTTCATTGTCCAGATCCTCAAAGAGGGCTGTGCAGTGCTTAACTTGATGCGCAGAGAAGAGAATTGCAGTTAACTTCAAAACTTTAAAATTGTCTTGTGTTAACTTTCTGAGTCTATATGGATATCTTTGGATGGATCAGTTTTATAAAAGCAATATGGAACTCGAACCCATGTTATATCATGAATATTGCCATGGCTAGGGGGTGTTGTTAGGTTAGACGTGAAGCGGAGTGCCAGCAACCCCCCAGCCGTTCCAATATTCACGATGTAACACACCTTCTCGTTCCATACCACTTTAACAACGTGTCATAAGAGCACCACTTATGTCTAATGTATAGTCACTGAAAACACAATGACACTAGGTAAAAATTCAATCGATGGCAGAATCAAGCGTGTAGAAATATTTATTGATTTCATTGCTTCCTTGCCTTGTGTTGCTTTAAAAAAAGAAAGCTTTACAGAGACATAAAAAAGACACTGATCTCCCAGTAAAGAAGATGACACACAGCATGAGCAAGGAGACAAGAGTGTTAGCATGTTGACATCTGATGTTTAACATGTTGACATCTGATGTTTGACTACTTCCTCAAATTTTGTTATAAACACAGTTACTGAAATCTAAAACTTCTAAATCCATTTTGTACAAAACAAATCTGGACATTTTGGAGGTTAACGCAACTGATAGCTGAAATAGATTCCCTTGGTGCATGAGTGTGTGAAGCTATACAATTATAAGAAAGTATAATTTGAGGTTATTTCTGTGACTTCAACACGTTGTTGTTTGTTATGTAAAAGGCTTCTTATAGAAAGATCTCAGCCGTGCATTCCTATGCAGAAGAGACAGACCTTTGTGGAAGAGCAGAACTTCATGTGAGCCCCATTGAGGAAAAGCAAAAGTTTCCTCACAGCCCAGTCCACCCAAACACACAGGGCCATAGTTCAATCCCTTACGGAAATGAAATGCAGTGAAATGTATTGAAATATATATTTCAAACATATTGCAGTATTTCATTTCTGTAAGGCATTAGATTGTGACAAACAAAAGGTGACTAGCGTGAACACTCCCCTGGGGCGTTGATGCTGCAGGCGTGTTGGCTGTTTGACAGTCAGCTGTGTTCGACAAGAGCGCAAGGTGTTAAGAGCAGGCGCTGTACTTTTCACTGGCTGCGAACGCGCGCCAGCGCTCATTTTGAGTTCAACTCGGCAGTAAACATGCTTGGCATGATGTATGATCTCTGTGCCTGGAACGGCTGAGCCTTTGTTCATTTCCCAAAGCGATACGGGTTTAAGTGCTTTCCTCTGTGGTGCAATAACAGGGCCCTTGGGGGTATGGGGAGACTGTCTGTTGCGACCGTCAGCTCTGTTTGACAGGAGCGTGGGTTTGCGCTCTGTTTCAGAGACTGCTGTAACCCGGCGTGCACTTTTAAGATCTTCCAGGTGGCCTACATTATCGTCAAAGCTGCCAACTCGCCGCGGCCTGGGAACTGGATCCTGGAGCGGTCCATGGACGGGGTGGAGTTCCGGCCTTGGCAGTATTACGCCACCAGCGACACAGAGTGCTTGACCCGCTACAACGTCACCACCCGGCGAGGACCGCCCATCTACAGGAGGAACGATGAGGTCGTCTGCACCTCCTACTATTCCCGCCTCCTTCCCCTGGAGAATGGAGAGGTGGGATCCATGTCTCTGCTCTTCCCTAGGAGGCAGTGTGGAGTAGTTGTTGAAGATGGGGGTCATAACCAGGAGGTTGTGTGTTTGAATCCTTGGTTGGACATATTGCCCATAAATTAATTAATTTTATATAGCGCTCTTCACACCAGGTGTCTCAGGGCGCTGAACAATTAAAAACATATTGTAGAAGTACAAGCAGAGTAGGGCATATTTCAATTGGTTAAATACACATACAATAGCCATTACTGGTACAGAAAATGGTCAATTTCATACACGTTTCATAAAAGCACAGTCAAAGACAAAAGACTTCAATTGATTTTTAAAAGTAACCTCACTTTCTAAGCACAGAGATTGATCTGGTACATAAGCTGCTTGCAATTCTACAAGGTAGGAGGGCCCTTTCCCATTTAAGTCCTTGTATGTTGTAATTGTAATAGCAAATTGAGCTATTACAGATTGAGCATGGCATTCCATCTGAGTTGCTTCTCTCAATATCCAACAATATATAATTGGATAAAATTGATATATGGATGATTATATAATGTGGATCATTTATTGTACTCTATGACCAACACAAAACCATTTATAAATGAGGGAAAAGTTAATATTTGCCATTTGCCAATACAGTGTTCAATGTAAATATTGACTTGGACACGGTTCTGCAGTTATAATATTTGTATGCACAATATGATTTTGTAAGTCATAATATGATTTTGCTGCAAGTCCAGTTCCATAACTACTATGCCACATAGCTACAGCAATCACTGGATTCAGCAATTTAGCAATATAAAAATGTATGTAAGCGCTTTGACTGTAGCCGGTGACAATGCAATGAGTTAGACCTGTAATAAGTATCTGGCTCTGAAGATGCTGATGCTTCCTGTCTGCCCATCTGCACAGATCCACACGTCCCTCATCAACAGGAGACCCAGCGCAGGAGACCTGTCCCCTGAGCTGCTGGAGTTCACCTCCGCCCGCTACATACGGCTGCGTCTGCAGAGGGTCCGGACACTCAACGCCGACCTCATGACCCTCAGCCACCGACACCCCAATCAGGTGGACCGCATCGTCACACGTCGGGTATGGCTATTATTCCCAGGTCATGTGACATTATTTTATTTTTTGACCTCATTATATATAATTATTAGTAATTATAATTGAAGTTAATAACGTAATTTCGCAAGGAGGGCTGACACAACCAATTCATAACTCCACATCTCATTCATAAGCCACCCACAGCAGTATAAAAACTGGAGATACAAGGTGAGGTGAGGTGCTTACCAATACCAATACTACTGTTTGTTTTTTATTTGTAATTAATTAAGGGTTGTTGTTGAGTTTTAGAGTTGTTATTTTTTAGTTGACATTATAGACTATGATCAGTAAGTTATATACATGTATATACAGTGGGGTCCAAAGGTCTGAGTCCACTACCAAGACCTGTTTGTTTTCATCATTCATCAAAAACTAACACTAAATTTTTTACTCAGGAGAACAATTTGACCTCTAACTTCTTCACTAGACTCTGCTGACATCATTAGAAATAGCTGCAAAAACCTTTGCAAAGGAAGTGTCCTTTTTGAAGATTCAGTACCTTCAGAAGAAACGAGAACACATAGAGGACCATATTAATTACGTCAATATCCGGTATTAATTATTACAAGACCAAAACAACTCACACTGTGTATTAGGAGTGTCCATGTATTAAAACATGAATGTAAAATAAGGTGTCACAACATTTTGAGGAAATGAAGGGTAATGGTGTGCAAACAAAATATTTCTGGATATTTCAATTTAATACCATCCTTTCTCAAACCATTTATGTTTTATGACATTCTTGAATAACAAATACCACATGAGTAAAAAGTTTGTGTTAGGGCCTCCCGCGTGGTCTAGTGGTTTCAACATCCGACGCTGGCCATGGCGACCAGGATTCGATTCCCCGTCATGCCAGAGTCGGCTCTGGCCAGGAGTGCCACCGGGGCAGCAAGAGGGGGGAGGGAAGCTGAAACAGTTCGCTGCGCACAGGAGTGGTTCTGGTGTGCCGGAATTACAGTCAACAGCTCAAAGAGGCAGCACTTCACCATTGTCACTGCCGGTCACAGGGCTATGGCAGCGAACTACGAGGGAGGGGATTGAACTAAGCACAGCGGGAGTAATTGGCTACCAAATTGGGAGAAAAATTGGGTAAAATCGGAAAAAATGTATTTAAAAAAAAAAAAAAAAGGTTTGTGTTTGTTTTGTGTTAGAACGACGAAAACAAACAAATCTTGGTAGTGGACTCAGACTTTTGGACCCCAAATGAAGCATTAAATGTATTATGTTTAATGTGCCCTGCAGTCTGATTATGTAATACAGTGCCTTAGCTGACCAATATTGGGTCAGTTTAAGTTAGACTTCACTGTCCAGGTTTTGGTGCCTGAGTCACAGCTGGGTCATTTACCTGTCTCTCAGTATTATTACTCAATCAAGGACATCTCTGTGGGTGGGATGTGCATCTGCCATGGCCATGCCCTCAGCTGTCCCTGGAACCCAGTCTCCAAGGTCTGTGTGTGTGCGTGTGAGTGCATGTATATATGTGTCCACATTTGTGTCGGTCTGTATATATGTTTTTTCACTTATATGCATGTAAGAACATTTATGTACAAACAAATGTATGTGTGTGTGTGTGTGTATTTACTTATATGCATGTAAGAACATTTATGTACAAACGCAGGTGTGTGTGTGTGTGTGTGTTTTATTATTATCTCCTCTAGGAAGGATTAACTGTGATTCCGATTGTATCTGTGGTGTTGAGGAGCTGACAATATGGTGACCACGGAAGAAGCTATCTGCTCTTTGTCTTCAACAAACATCCACTGCCCCCCTTCTACCCCCATAGAGGCTGCAGTGTGCGTGTGAACACAATACGTGCGGAGAGAGCTGTAATAAGTGTTGCCCTGGCTACCTCCAGGAACTGTGGCAACCTGGAACCTTCTCCGACAGCAACGTTTGCCAGAGTAAGATAAATTCATGACTCAAATACATCTGGTGAACTCTGTGATATGTCATGTACAAATAGTTTTTTTTCTAATTGTTTAAGCATTACCTCAATTAAAATGTGCAGTTGTTTTTGCACTCTGGTCAAAATAAATAAGAATTGGCCAATGAACACAAATTATAAAGCCCTTGTTAATGGAGAGTTTAATTATTAAGAGTTGCCCATTAAACAAAGAAAATATAAGCACCAGACTGAAAAGATTGCGTGGTTCCAAATTTTGATGTAACTCCTGGATGACTACAGAAAGCAGTGTGGTTTCTGTATTCATCAATAACCTCCATAACCCCAGATATTTCTAATTTTCTCAATCTTTGCTGTTGTTACTTATTTGCATTTTAGATGCCCCTATTCAGGGTGAATCACTGTATGTACTTTAGTTTTGGCATATCTTTAACTGAAGCTGTTTGGGTTACAGCCTTCCCCAAGGGCACAGCTGCTCAAGGATTTCCCCACCCCAGATTTGAACATACAACCTTTAGCTTGCATGTCTCCAGCCAATACACCACACCGCCGAAGCATTGAATGAAATATCAGCCAAGAACACTTATTCCCTCCCTGTAGAATGCAACTGCAACAACAAGTCAGGCGACTGTTATTACAACCAGACGGTGGCGGACAGCAAGCTGAGCATGGACGCTCGAGGGCGATGGGCTGGTGGGGGCGTGTGTCTCAACTGCTCTCAGCACACTGCTGGGACGAACTGCGAGACCTGCACAGATGGCTACTTCAGGCTGCAGGAGGTAGCCTGTCGCCTCTGTCTCATCCTTACCGCCTGGCGCCCACCGGGTCCTGTCTGTTTGCCTGGGTCTACTCGGCTGCCATGTCTCCAGCCCTCGTTCAATAGCCCATTGCATACTTGCTATTCTTTTGTGATGGACAGAAAGGTCCACAGGGCATTCCATGGAGCTATCATAAATGTTTTTGTTCTCGTAAATTGCAGCTTGTATTTAATTGTGCTCATGAATCACAACTTTTTTATACTGGTAAATCAAAAATAGAAATTAGACAATACAAAAAACTAGACAATACAGGCAAGTGGCAATTTAATTGATTGCTTAATTGCTTTTATTTACGAGATTAAAAAAATTACAATAGACATAAACTATTTTATTTAAGTATTAAAATATACTGAAAATGTTTCACAATATCAGGCATTGCCTCTCATATTTGAGGTATAATGTATTTTTAAGTATTTTTAAACACAATCTACTATATTTTGACATACTTTAAAGTTAAAATGTTTTATTAATTTTGTAACATTCTTTTATTCTGACATATTTAAAATATTTTCCTAAAGTTTTGCACAGTACACAATATACATGTTTTTCTTTTCTGTGAGGGGAGTTGCTTTCGAAAGTCACTGCAAGACGCATACCGTTGTCCATTTTTCTGGGATGTTCATGTCACATGCTTTTGTAGAATGAATGGTCATTTGTCTTGTTTAGGTTTCACCGTACGATGATTACCCTTGTGCGGAGTGCTCATGCCATCCGATCGGCTCACTGCATCCAAAGTGCGTTAAGGACGACACACACGCCAAGCCAGAGCAAGGTCATTGGTTGGGCCCTTAACTTAACACGGCTTCAGCTTATCTCTTTTTAAGAACACTCCCGTCTGCAGGCCTAAACACGGTGTCCATGGAAACATTAGAACTGACGGGGCACAGCTGTGTGACGGGGACATGTTCTTCCACTGCTCTGACAAAATAGAATTAATTTGTTGTGAATCATTAACCCCTTACCCATATACACTTGCAAGATGTTTGTTTCTCTGTCTGTCTGTTTTTTCTGTCAACAAAAAACTGCATTTTTGTGAATTTACATGACATATAATTAGCACATATTGCAAAAAACACCACAAAAATACAGAACAAAAAATTGCTCTTTCTCTTGAGAAAGAGGTGTTCTTTTTCTCACAAGGGTACAATTATGTTCTTCTGACTAAAGGTACAATTCAGTACCCTACAGGGGTACTGCCACAGTGACAAGAATTTGTCCTTTACGAGGCGCAACATGGTACCCCTTTTTGAGAGTGTACAGCGAAAGAGTAAGTTAAAGGTTGAGAAAGTGCAGGGGAGGGATAAGCGTCTCCTTCTCTGGTAACAGCAGGTGCAGTGAGTTTAGTGAGCCCAGCGGTATGAACGGCATGTGAACACGCTAACAGGAGGCGGGGCGGTGGGGTGACGGGTGTGTGCCGTGTGCCTCAGGCCTGCGCCCGGGGCAGTGCCCATGCAGGGAGGGCTTCACCGGGGAGCGCTGCGACCACTGCGCCTCGGGGCGCCGGGACTTCCCGCTGTGCGCACGCTGTAACTGCAGCCTGGACGGCAGCCTCAACACTGACCCCTGCGCAGAGTGCGTGTGCAAGGTACCTCAGAGCGGCGTCTCCGGTCACTGCCGCGAGCTCGAGCCCAGACGTGTCCAACCTTGTCCCAGAAGGGCCAGTGTGAGCGCAGCCTTTCGCTCTAGCCCAGCACTGAAACACCTGATTCAACAAATCAACCAATCGTGGTCTTAAATCAACACCTTGACTTGTTGAATTTCTTTAAGTGCTAGGCTAGAACAAAAGCCTACACCCGCACTGGCCCTTTTTGGATAAGATTTGACACCCCTGCCCTAGGCCATGCTCTGCATTACTTCAATACTATAATCATTGCTTGTTCACTTTATTTTGTAAGCAGTGTTTTGACATGCATGTAAAGCTGGAGATCAAAACATCAGTAAGTATTTGAAAGTGGACCCTCAGGGGGAAGGTGATTTTGCTTTGGCAGATTTTATATGTTGATGTGTAGATATTGGCTTTTTGTGACCGAGCAAACATTTTGCTATGGCTTTCTGTTCTCATAACACCACTCCTGGTGCCCTTCAAATGGGTGCTGTTATGAGGCTCTCTTGTGTCTCGTTCAGGAGAATGTTGCCGACTTGCGATGTGACCACTGTAAAAGCGGGTACTACAACCTGCAGGGGAGCAACCCCAAGGGGTGCACTGAGTGCTTCTGTTTTGGGGTGACTGACGTGTGCGAGAGCGCCCCCTGGACCACAATTCAGGTGAAAAACTCTGACACGTGAATCTTGTGATTGTACACTCATATACACCTGTACACACCTTCCTACAAACCTGCACTGTATAGCCAGTCATATAGAAAAATTAACTACAAGGACTTATACATATTTACTGAAATTCTGCTCATTGAACTATTATGTGTGTATGCCATATACGAACACATACATGCATATATAAATATATAAATACATATATCTATGCTAGGTGTAAACACTATAAACACTATGTACCCTCATTAGGGTAACCCCCTATACCCCTAGATTTTGTGAATACCTGGGCCTACCTGTAACTGTATGTATTGACAATGGGTCTATTAACTGTAAATGGAATGTACAAAGAGTTCTTTGGGCTGTCAGGTGGTCAAGACGGATGGCTCCCTTCTTCCTGCTCCCCAACGGGATTGTGACTTCACCACCTCTCGCTCCAAAGTGGACAATCACACCACAAACGGCAACTTGACGGGAAGTGGAAGCAGAAAACCTCACTTCCTGTCCTCCTGGGTGGCCCCCAAGCAATTTCTTGGAAATAAGGTACTCTAAAGTTCTCTGTCACAAATAAATTTTTACTACATACACCATTATTGCATATATCCAATTGCAGAGCCCCATTGTTTCAGGTGCAGCCTTATAACACCGAGAATGGTTGTCTGAAGAACATACACCCTACAGAATCATATAAGGTCCATCTACTTGGATTACTTAAAACGTCCCACCGTCACTTTCTTTATTTAATTTAGAAATGCTTTTCAATTCAAATTCCCTCTGAGCTCCAATTAGTTGCAGTTGTTAATTGATAACAGCAAGTAAGGCTCTCAGCAGTTTTACAGGGAACAACCCTATATGCTGTTTGATCCAGGTAAGGCCCACTGCATAGAATAGATGCCTCTGTTTAGATGTAGGCCGCTGCTCTGCTCAGGCACAAGGTGAATTGGTGGTGTTGTGTCTGAATGAGCTCCCAGTCTGGATAATGAACTGAGAACATTAGAAGAAGCTAAATGGATTGCGGCTGGCTTGTGGGAATGAGGAAATTGGCTTTTTTCTTCCTCGGGGGACCTCCTTCATTTCTGCTCTCCTTTCCTTTGCAATCCTCCCCTTTTTTCATCTCAATTTCCCCTTAAATGAAGGGATCGCGGTCTTGGATTGTGCCAGAAAAGGGCCGGGTGGATCACCGAACCCAGAATTAATTAGGCTGCTCTCTTTCTGACCACATTTAATTGGCTTTCTCATTGGTCCCCCGGGCAATTAATTGAATTAGAATTTGTAATTATCCGTGACATTTGCTTCGCATATTGAGGGAGGACGGGTATGGTGAGTAATTATCTTCTAGGTACATGTCCTCCTTGATGTCCTAATTTTGCTTTAATATTTTGACTGCGGGTTGTAAAGATAATATATGTTGAAGTAAAAAAAGTGACAGCTACTGCAAATTACAGTAGACTGAAAATTTGACACATTATCAGGTGTTGCCACTTTCATATTTGTAATTCGACGCATGTGTAACGTAGTATAACTTATTAACACAGTATCCTGAAACCTCTTGGTCAATTGGGGAGAGAGCGGACAGACACGCACGTCCTCTGAAGGGCATGCTGCCAGTCGGCGCAGTCACTGACTGTCACAGGCAGACCGCATGCGCGTGATCGACCAGAGCAGTGATGAGGCAATGGGGGACCCTCCCTCTCTCTCCCTCCCTCCCTGGGCCCCCAATACGGATATTTATGCATCGTCCCAATGGACTCCCAGCCACAGCCAGCACCAGCAGGGTCAGGATTCGATTCCAGACCGTGGGATGCATGACCACACTGAAAACCAGTGCTTTAGCTATTGGTCACCCGAGAGTCCTTATCAAAGTTTGTACCAGATGCCAAAGTAAGCACTATAAATACACATGTAATAGATTTTATTGGACAATGCACAACATACACTATATTTTGTGAATTTCTCTCATATATTCTAGTGTTATCATGAGGAAATCCAAGCGTGCTCTATGTGTGTATACAGCATGTAATTGCATATTTGTGCATCTGTGCTATATGAGAACAATGTTTCCCATTTGTCTTTGCATGCGAAGTTGGCTGCCTACGGAGGCTTACTGAACTACACAGTATCATACAACGTTCCCATGGGAAATGTGGACAAGTCTCTGCTTTTTCTCTTTGATGTCATTATCGAGGTAAGTCACTACCTGCTCCAGGCATTAGGCACTGAAATAGGTTTATTCACAAGCAGCTTTTTTATAAAACGAGTTGATAGTAAGGTCAAATGAACTGAGACAAATTAACAAAGTAACTGGGAGTGCGAAGTGAGAAGTGGCGTAGCTTGAGTTAGGCGCCCTGTTGAAGTCCCTCGGCCTTCTGCGAGGATCGATACACGTCCGGTCGAATGTGTGTGGCCGCGTGTCAACTCTCCACCACCCCCTAGGGTAACGGGATGACTCTGCGGCAGGCGGTCGGCCAACAGCTGCGGCTGGCGCCCCAAGGAGAGCAGCACGTTGCCATGGAGATGACACCATGGAACTTCGTGGACCACCTCGCGGGTCGAGTGGCCAAGGGGGACGATCTAATGATCATCCTGGCTAATGTGACAGAGCTTCGCGTCTGCGCCTCCATCAACGCCAGCACATCGGGGATACTTAGGTCAGCCTATATAACACCTGTTATGTAGAACCCTGTGAGGGTCTATTTCATACCTTAATGTGTAGCGTCCGATTTGCTTGCGGTTTAAAAGCCCCAAAATGCTAAAGAGAAATAAAAATCACTGGGTTCAATTGTTGATTTGTTCAAACGATGTTCAGCATTTTTCCCCATCGCAGCAAAATATATTTGCTTGTCTGGCACATTTTACTACAATGCTGAGAGGAAATAGAACTCCATGGCAATTGCACTGCTGCATGTCTGTATTGAGGTGCCTTTTTCGTGAGCCTGTGTGATTTATGGACTCAATGCTGTGTCTTAATCCCCTGCCCACCTAGGCTGCACACTTTATCCCTGGAAATGGGGGACCCCAGTGGTACCACCCCCAGGCTGTCCCACAGTGTGGAGCTGTGTAGCTGTCCCCAAGGCCACACCGGGACATCTTGTGAGGTGAGTGCTGTGAATTTGTGTGCACCCCATCCCAGCCTATCCAAATTCTTGCTTGTGCTAGTGTGGTCTATGACCCTACAGCCACCTGAGCTCTTGAGTGTCAGTGTGAATGAATGGCGGAATGTAAAACAGAGGAATAGAGGAATAGAGGAAATTGGACCTGTAATCCAGATGTTTTTAGTTTCGATCCCAGCTGGGGGCACTGCTGTCCCCACGAGTGAGCTACTTTACGTTAATGGCAGCATCAGCTGTATAAATATGACATGTGATGCAGTATGAGATGGTATGAATTATGATGTTGTTAGGATATTGGGATTTGCTGCTAAACAAATAAGTAACATGTTGCAATCCAAACAACTCATTCATTCAGTTCGTCCGTTGCTTGTTTCATTGTCTGCTCTTGCCACACCCAGGACTGCATATCTGGCTTTTACCGTGCCGGAGGAGTTCTGTTCGGTGGAACCTGTCTCCGGTGTGAATGCAACAGCCACGCCTCCCAGTGCGACTCTAACGGCACTTGCCTGGTGAGCGTTTCCTTGGCGATGTTCCCTCGTTAGCCACAGATACGACTTCCATCTGCCACCCCACTAATGCACCTCCATGGGTTTCACTTGCAGCTGTGTTGAATAAGGAATGAGGGCTTATAAACATGCGTCCATCCAAACGCTTTCATTACCGTATAAGGGCGCCCCTCAGGTAATCAGGCTACCATGGTGCAGACGGTAATTGTGAGAGGGCGGTAAAGTGATGCCCCTGTGGTTACATTTTTGTCAGGGCTGCAACCATAACACCGCCGGGTCCCGCTGTGGCCGGTGCCAAGCCGGTTTCTATGGCGACCCTTCGGTGGGCACGGCGGAGGACTGCCAAAGGTGTGCCTGCCCTCTGACGGTGGCATCGAATAAGTGAGTCTCACTGCTTACCTTAACCGTTTCAGGACTGTCCAGCGTAGATTAGATTGATGTTCTGGAACACTGGAGCAGCTTTGTTTCGTGGAAGCTACCAATGGCTTGCTGAATCTGCAGCCTTGGTCATGCAAAGGCATGTCTATTACCTGTGTGTGTGTGTGTGTGTGTGTGAGAGTGGGAAACAGACAGTAAGAGAGAGTGAGAGGATATGAGTACCATGTATATGGTAGTGTAACTGTGAATGTTTGTTTTTACACTGTATGTGCATTTAAAACTGTTTGTTTTGACTTTAGTTTTAGTCCTACCTGTTACCTGAGTGCCACAGGAGAAGTAACCTGTGATCAGTGCCAGCAGGGCTACACAGGAGCCCACTGTGAATGGTAACCTGTCATATGTGCGCGCACACACACACACACACACACATACACACAAACATGCATGCACACATACAGACCCACATGCATGCACATCGATATACACTTACACACACACACACACACACACATACATATGTGCGCACAAAATATTGTTTGACGGAAGAGAGACACATTTTAAACTGCGTAATGAATATAAGCAAGGATATATTTGTCTTTACACAATGCTGTTCCGTTAAATATTTAATATCAATCAACTTGTTTAAGGTTGTTACTTAAACTCCAGGACAAAGAAATAATGCCAAAGTCCCCCAGATGTTTTGTTTTGTTTTGCTTTGCTCATTCCAGGTGCACTGACGGTTACTACGGTGACCCCACGTTTCCATGGCAGGGCTGTGGTCTGTGTGATTGCCATGGAAACGTGGACCCTCTGGAGCCCGGTCACTGTGACCCCAGCACAGGGGAGTGTCTGAAGTGCGTGGACCACACGGCCGGCCAGCACTGTGAGCAGTGCCGGGACGGCTATTTCGGTGATGCCATCGTGGCTAAAGACTGCCAGAGTGAGTTTGGATGGCGCCTACTCCAGCACCATAATCATATCCCTGTGAGATCTGGTTCCAGGCTTTCAGTGAGTCGACAAGCTTTCTTCATAGCAGGGATCTCAAACTCCAGTCCTGGAAGTCCATGTCAGCTCTGGTCTCAACACTTTTTCCCTGTTTCCCCAATACCTCATTTCCTTAACCCTTGGCTTCATCTACTTCTCTTCCTCTACTCTGCAACAAGTTAGAAGAAGATGAGGGGAGAAGACAAGGGGTAGAGGACAAGGGAAATGGGGGAAAAGGGCTTTAAACCAGGGAACACACTGTGTATGCTAGTTTTCGTTCCAACCATAATTGCGACCTCTGAATTGTGACTAGCTGTTAATTGTTCTTAATTAGACACTTTCAATTTCTATGAAAGCATGATTTACTCTCTCTTTAGGCCAAATTATGTCAGAAATAGCTATGCATGCCATGAACAATAAATGTCCCATATTCACATCCCAGGACTTAAAATCAGTCAGATCTCATTTTTTGTAATGCATTACATGTCACACAAATCCTTTAGGCTACCTATTTAATTGATTAAATTATAGACTAGCTGTTGAAAGTGTGGACACCTGGTCACTGAAACCATGTATGCAAAAAACGAGCCAAACCTTTAAGAAAAAAATGATGGTCGAACTTACACATGTTTCCAACAGCCTTGATTGATCAAGAGATTGGCTGTAACGAAAACCAGCATACACGGTGGGTTCCCAGGATCGAAGTTGAGAACTACTGCTTCAAATGAAAGGGTTATATATCAATGCTCCATGGTCATGGAACACCATACCAAACCACATGCTTGATATGTTTGAATGTTTTTAACAAGGGCTGGCGGATAGCGTAGCGGTCTAACGCACCACACTTTGGCTGGTCCGGTGTGGTGTGCGCTGCCTGTCAGGGATGCAGATTGAAACCTGCGTCTCTACCAGACCGGCCCTGGTCGTCAGCCCGATTGGAGGCGGCATTTGACTGTGAATTTGAAATAAATTTAAAAAGAATGTTTTTAACATATCAAAGAGTCATCTTGGTTAAATCAATGAATAAAGAGGATGAGGAAAGGAGCGTAGAGATGTTCATTCAGCATCTTTCGGAAGCCTATATATAATTAAGCAATTAAGCGACACGTCTGAGCATACAATTTAGATCGATGTCATCGCTTACCAGCGTCGCTTCATGTGACGCGGGTGTATGTAGGGTGTCCCACTTCTTCCCACCGCGTCTCTCTGCTGCTTGTTTCCTCTTCCTCTACCCTCGTTCGCTACTCTCTTCTGAAGAGATTGAACAAGGAGAAAGTGACAAAGGTAGGAAACAAGGAAATGAGGAAAGAATGTTGGGAAGGGGGCCATTGTCTGAAGGCTTTTCTTTTCAATCGTCAGCCAATTTAGGACAAGGTGAGTGGACTGTCTAGTCAATCAATCACTTAAATGTAACACTGAAAAACACCCAAAACCAACAGACACTCTGGCCCTCCAAGACTTGACTTTGAGATCCTTGCTTTCAAGACCAGGGAACTTGGCTTTGTCTTTACACAATGCTATTGTGAACTTGGTCTTGAAGATCAGAAGAGACCAGACCAGAAATTTGGATTTCGATGTGACGATCACAACTGGCATCTCATTCAACAGATACCCAGAGCTTTTAAAGAACACTCTTTTTCTTCCTCTATGGATTTCGCCTTTCGATAAATGCAAGAACGTCATACACGTCCAAAAAGAGTGCTTTGGAACTACTTTCTCTTGATCAAGGTTTGATTTGATAGTGGTTCAGACGAGTTCCTTTGGCTTCAAATAATTCCCTTTATATTTCAAATATCAGTTACTTGAACATATTGCATTACCAGAACCCCCTCCCATTGCAATTTGGACCCACTCCTTATCATAAGCACTGTTGGAAAACGTAATTCCCTCATACCGATGGTGATGCTTGAAAAAGTCCTCTTAGTCATAAATACATATACTTAAGATAGAGTTTCATTTGCCTGGCTTATCTTTAGCTCAACCTCAATAACGAGGGAGACAACAATGGGTGCATTCATGTGCCAGTCTACAACCGTTTAAGGAGCTTAACTGAAATTTACGAACAAGTTTACAATAAATATGAGATAACAGGGACATCTAGTGGAGGGTGATGGGATAGCATTTGTGACTAGGACATTGGTAAATGTTCCTTGCTCTCCAGTTATGCCTATATACCGTGTGTACTCTACCTCATTTTACTAATCACTAGACCCATAAACAGAAACCTGCCAAAACAAGTTACATCCAAAACTGGTAAAAGTGCCAAGCTCAATTTACTTGGCTATATCTAACATTGTTCATAGCTGATACATAAAAGACGCATCATATAGATTTTTATCTGTAATTTATTTCCTATGATATGATCAATCTTTCTCTTAGCATCTGTCTCATGTGATTGACACAGAGGGCTAGAGATTGTATTTGAGATTGTATCATTACTGATCGAATACAACACCTCTAAATCAAATTTGGAGGCTGTTTGTTATTTATGTTGTTAGCAGGGTATGTATGTGTGCCTATTATAGACTCCTGTGCATGCTGAGCTTTAATGAAGCAGTGAATAGATTGCTTCTACATCTGCTGAGAAGCTGGCAGTATGATGACCCAGGGGAGTCCACTCTCTAAATGTCCACTGCCTGTGTGTGTGTGTGTGTGTGTATGCATGTGTGTGTTTGTATGCTCCCTTACACGTGTGTGTATGTGCTTCCTCGCACATGTGTGTGTGTGTGTGTGTGTGTGTTTGTATTTGTGTGCATTTGCCTGTGGGTGTGTGTGTCTGTATGTGTGTGTGTGTGTGTGTGTGTGTGTGTGTGTGTCCCTTGCACATACGTGTGTGTATGTATCTGCGTGTGTATGTGCCCATGTGTGTTGCGTGTGTGTATGTGCCTGCGTGTGTGTGTGTGTGTGTGTGTGTGTGTGTGTGTGTGTGTGTATTATCCCCCGTGCGTGTTCGTGTATCTGCGTATGCTCCCTTGCATGCCTGTGTGCGCTGATGTAGCTTGCGGCTGCCACGGCTACGGTTCCAACTCCAGCATCTGCGATGTGACGACGGGACGGTGCAGCTGCAGACCCAACGTAGTGGGAGAGAAATGCAACCACTGCAAGGTACGCACAGCCTTTCCTGTGACAGATGGTGCTTGTTTCAGAGCCCACCGCGTCAGGCGCCATTGTGCGGCTTCGAGTCACGCTCGTTCGCCCGCTTTCTCTGACATCTCCCATCGCTCTCTGGAAACGGCATGGTGTTTCCTGGCTCCGTTTCCATAGGAGCCCAGGTTTCCTCTCCCGTCTTCCAAGAGGCTCCAGCTGGCCAGACCTGCAGGCCAATGTTTTCATAATTCATTACGCCCATCAGATTGTCTGTTCATGGCTGGATGGAGGGGAGAAGGATGAGTGATGAAGCTGGAGAGAAGCCATGTGACTGGGGAGAGGAAGGGGTTGGGGGGGGGTGTGCCTGGACCAGATGTTTTCTGGGACTGCGTCCAGATGTTCTGATATGGATGACAGCACCGGCCCCGGGCTATGTGGGACTTCGCTGGGCCCCCGACGGTCCGGTGCGGTCCGGCGTGGTCTGGTCCTCCACCTCGTTTGCCACCTGGGGAGGAGAGAAACAGATGAAGGGTTTCAGATAAAAATATTATTTTTCCCGCTTGGTTTTTTTTTAGGATGTGTTGGCGGGGGTCTCCCACTCTGACTGCATGGAGCCTCGGAGCTCCACTCTCCTACGCTGCCTATGCGGCTTCTATCTGTGTTCTCTATGTCATCCCAGTCACATTAGAGGGATGTTGAGTGGCCTTTGGGGCTTCTCTGTTTTGGACTGTTCCAGGAGAGAGTATGCTCTCGACCCCTCCCCATGCCTTTAAGTTGTTGAGATCAGACTCCTGTGTTGTACTGAACAGAAAACAATAACCTGGTTCATACAGCAGTTGGTCTAATTACATTTACTTTTGACATTTTAAGCATTTAGCAGACGCTCTTATCCAGAGCGACTTACAAGATGTGCAGTAATACATGGTAGGAACAATCATAGTTAGCGCAAGAGATCAGTGCAGTAATACAGCGATAGACATCATTGCAGACAGCTGCGTACTATACCTGTAACTCTGGGAAGGAAATGGTTAGTACATTATTTTATTTTATTTTTTTTAATAAATGGAGTAAGGAGGGGTATATAGTTTTAAACAAGTAGGCAGTGGTGATGACAATTAGCTCGATGGACAGGACAGTGGTAGTGGAGTCTGAAGAGGTGGGTCTTGAGTCTCTTGCGGAAGATCGCAAGATTGCTAACTTACAATGCCAGATTCCCTTCTGCAAGGAAAAAGACCAAAGTTCGTGATGAAAGTGTGGAGCAGTGCTTTTTGAAACTTGATTTGTAACCGGAAGGTCGTAAGTCCAAATCACAGGTGGGGGCGCTGCTGTTATTACTTAAGCTGAAGTGCTTCAGAAGACAATCTCCACCTTAACTGAACATGTTCGCTAACTGTTCTTACATTCACTCTTCCTTGTGTGTTGTGTTGTAAGTTCCCCAAGGCATTGTAGTGTATACTGTGTGTGTAAATATTTACCTACTTTTACAGAACGTGGCAAGTGACTGTTCTTTACATTCGAGTATACCTTTTCAAATCCTGTACAGCACGTTGTGATACTTGTTGCTGGAAAAGTGCTTTCTAGATAAAATATATACGGTATTATTATTATTATTATTATTGTTCAGATGGATATGTAACAATATGAGATGTTAGCCACCCTGGGCAAGAGTGCCTTCCAGACAGATACAGGATGTGATGTAATAGGAGTGTTGGCACATGAGGGATGATGGGATACGTGGACTCTTCCAGGCTGAGCACCATGGCCTCCTGAGTGGGACGGGGTGCGTGGCGTGTAACTGCAGCTGCGAAGGGTCTGTGTCCCAGGAGTGTGACGAAGGCGGAGGGTGTCACTGTTACCCCGGTGTGACGGGACACAAGTGCAACCGCTGCCAGCACGGCTTCTACAACTTCCAGGGACTCGGCTGCACAGGTACTGCATGACAGTGCCATCTCTGGGTACCTGCTGATTCAGGATCAGTTTTCTTAACCTTAATATGATCCCGACGGGTTATGTGAAAAAAACGCGAACTGACACAGGGTCAGTGCTTGGAGGATGAATCTATCCACATTGCTCTGGGATATTTCTTCCCCCCGACACCTGATCCAGGGTCAGCGTAGCAGAATCTAATCATATCCCCAACTGCTGTATGAAATAATAACTGACACAGGGTCAGTTCTCGGGGGCAGAATATATCTTCATATCCACCTCACAGTGTGGGGCAGGGCCAGGGCCGAGGGGAGTGTTTGCCTATTTGGCTCCTCCTCTTCAGAGGTGTCACTCATAGCTGAGTCTGTCTCTCCTCCCTCCTGTCAGTGTGCGACTGTGACCACGCCCACGGCAACTGTGACCCGGAGACGGGCAGGTGCATCTGCCCCCCGCACACCCGGGGCGAGAAGTGTGAACTCTGTGAGGAGGGGCACTGGGGGCATGATTCAGTGACAGGGTGCAAGGTAACACCACCGCCCACTTTATTCAATACCGCATTTTAAACGTGAAACTAAACATATATCAGGGTTAAGTACTGAAATACTGAGGTCCTTAACAAGGCTTAACCTGTGAGAAGGTCTTAATGAGCACCAGAAACCAGAACCATTCTATCCCTGAAGGCCCAGGGTTAAATATCATCGTATAGGTCAGTGGAACCCCCCCCCCCACACACACACCACAACCCGACCAATAGCAAACTACATATTCATAAAAGTGCATAAGAATCAATTTTGTTTGCCACTTGCTCCCTTCAAACATCCAGAAATCAACACAGCTTGAGACAATGTACCGTAGAAATGTTCAGATCATACAGTATGTTCTGTGTGTAGAGTGTGGGAGAGAATAGATCATATGTCCCATGTGTAGAGTGTGTGAGAGGAAAATAAATAGCTGAATATTCTTTATTTGCTTATAAAATAACCATTTTATTAAATAATTCTACCTAGGAGTGCAAAAATGGGATTCGATCCTGCAACCCTATGGTTGTAAGCCCATTTTCTTAACTGCTGTGCCTGACTGGTGAATGTCCCATGGTTGGTCCTTGCTGTGTGCCGTCCGCAGCACTGTGACTGCAGTGGTGCGGGCTGCCTGGCCTCACAGTGTGACCTCACCAGCGGCCGGTGTCGCTGTCGCCCCGGGTTCTCCGGAGAGAAGTGTGACCGCTGCGCCGTGGGCTTCAGGGCCTTCCCAGAATGCACTGCCTGCAACTGCAATGCCAACGGCACCCAGGAGGAGTACTGCGACGAGGGCCTGGGTGTGTGCGGCTGTGAGGAAGCGGGGAACTGCGCCTGCAAGGTAGAGGAGCGCATACGTCCCAGCGTCACTGTTCCCTTTACGACCGATAAACCCGTCGTGACGTATGGGCGCTACGGCATTTTGTCATTGTGGTTTTGTGCTTGCATTGCGTGGTTCTGCTGGTTCGTTGTGATTGTGTCTGCGTTTCAGTTGTGTATTAGAGCTGGGCTGGCATTGTGACAGTGTTGTACAGTATAGTACAGGTGTGCCAGTGCTTTGCTTGTTTGTCTTTGTGATTTTAATTGTGTTCTGGCGTTTTGTGTTGATGTGGCAGCCTGTTTGATGGCGGCAGCACTGTTTGTGTTGTGTAGCTCTTGCAGTGTTGTGTACTTGTGTCAGTGTTACCTGGTTGTGTTACTGTCACGTGATTGCTTCAGAGTCAGACAGTATTTTATGGTTGTGCTTGTCAGGACAACGTGGGCGGACGGGGCTGCGATGAATGTAAGAGAGGGACCTTTGGCCTGACCAACCACAACCCTGCTGGCTGCAGCCGCTGCTTCTGTTCCGGGGTATCATCGAGCTGCATGGAACGTGGGGGGCTGGTCAGAGTCTCTGTGAGTAGAGCTGTCCTCCAGCCAATCAGAAGGGAGGTCAGGGGGTCAACACAAGCTTCCCAGTAGACTCCGCACTGAAGTGCGTTCTGGAAGCCGAAGACAACGTGGACGCAGTTGAGAGGAAGGATGAAAGGACTGCTTTCTCGTTAGTACCTTAAGTCGTATGAATGATGAATAAGATTAGATTTAATTGGACACTGTTGAGAGGAAATGTGAATAATAAACAGATGCTTTACTCTTGGCTCAACAGGATGTCTGCTGTAAGCCAACCGTGTGGAAAGCGCTTTCTTGTGCTTATGCACAAGTCTGTTTCTCAGGGCATGGCCTTCTCACGTTACATTATTCATTCACTTCGTGGGCACCTTCATCCCAAGCTGCTTGCAGAGCTTTTAATTTTATGTACTATCCAGTTAAGTGGCTGGATACCTTTGCTGGAGCAGGTTGCCTACGGTGCTCGCAAGTATAACAGCAAGGCTCCACTGGGGCTCAAAGCAGTGTCCTTCTGGTTACAGGCTGATCTCCTCAACATCTAACCACGCTGACATGGGGCGGTAGCGTAGTATAATTATCAGGCCACTGGGCTTGTAACGCAAAGGTTGCAGGTTCGATTCCCAGGTGGGGCACTGCTGTTGTGCAAGGTACTTCTCCTCAATTGCTTCAGTAAACATCCAGCTGGATTGTATTTAAAACACACCTAACTTTTCCCTCCTTGTGTTACAGGTAAGGTTTGCAGCTGCCAACGATTGTCTATTACTGTATCACGACACTGATCTCTGGTGCGGACTATGATTGATCTTACCATGTATTAATGCACATTTTGTAAGTCGTTCTGGATAAGAGCGTCTGCTAAATGCCTAAAATGTAAATGTATGTAAAGAAATTTGCCAGTCACTCTGGATAAGAATGTCACCCTGCATTAGTTGTTTAGAACTGCATGCTGGGAAGGGACTAAATCAGGGGTGCCCATCCCTGGTCAAACCCCCCCAAAAAACAGGTTTGATAAAGTAATTGCTGGGTAACAAGGAAAACCAGCTCTCCTGGCTCTGTAACTCTCCAGGACCAGGGTTGAGAACCCCTGGACTGAAGTGAAGTGACCAGTCTGTTCTGAAGAATGGTCTACTCTAATTCTCTGTAGTGAGGTGAATCTGTCTGCTCAGCCCACAATGTCTGTCTGCCTGTCTGCTTTAGATCACAGTGTGGATATCTGCCTGCCTGTCTCAGGTTGCAGTGTAGATATCTATCTGTCTGTCTCTCTGCCTCATATCACAGCGTAGATATATATCTGTCTGCCTCAGATCACAGTGTAGATATCTGTCTGTCTACCTCAGCAGTGTAGATATATGTCTGTCTGCCTCAGTTCACAGTGCAGATATCGGTCTGTCTCTCTGCCTCAAATCATAGTGTAGATATCTGTCTGCCTGTGTGTTTTAGATCACATTAGGGGCTGGTCAGGTGCAGCTGTGTTCGGTCAGTCAGCGGAGCCTGAACGGTTGCCTGGAGTCCCTGCAGAACCTCAGCGTGCTGACGAATGCCAACCTGCCCCAGAGCTCCTACTGGAGGCTGCCAGCACAATTCCTGGGCATGCAGGTGAGGCAGGCTGGCATCACTGGGCACCACTTCCCTCAAAAGCACATTCACCCAAGCCTTTCGTTGTATTAACCTTACATTTTGCCCACTATTCCAGCATCGATTGGAGAAATGACCATCTTGGCATTTACCATTTAACACACACTGTCATTTATAAGCTTGATACATCCAACTAAACATCAAACATCCAACTTCCATCCAACCATCCAACTTTCCCTGCTTACAAAAATGTGGTGCCAGACGTGCGTCAACCCAGCTATTGTAGAGGAGAGAATAGGTGCTTCTCAGCCAGGACAATCATATATACAACTTTCCCCTGTATTTTATGATTCCTCCATGTTTTAAGCTGTTGTTTTGTGCCAGTTGATGTCGTACGGGGGAAAGCTGGCGTATGCTACCTCCTTCGCCAGCCTGAACGGGACGGGACAAGCAAACAGCGACCCGCAGCTGCTCATGGGAGGAGGTCGACTGAGGAAAGTGATAATGTACCTGGACTGGCCTGCTCCGCCCATTCGGGTGAAGACCAGTCAGGAGATACCTCTGACGGAGGTGAGGATGCTACACTCTTTTACCTTTCACTCTGGTTTCACGCTAGAGGCAAATCAGAACTGGAATTGGAAATGAAATGTTTTACAATGTGCTGTAAGCGTGGCATTGCGATTGGAGTTTCAATAGATTTTTTAAAAGGGATGGAATTGGTTTGGGGCTGGAGTTCAATTGGAATAGAACTGAGAAACTGAACTGGCCTCAAGATGAAAAGGTTCGCAAAGAGGCAAACTGAAAACTTGACTTAAGCGTCAATTTAACGAACAATTGAATCTAACTGAAATTGACCTTTTCCTGAGGTTTGAGCGACAATGTGCTATGATTTTTCTATTGTTACACAGAAGAAATAATGTAAAAGGCCTTTGGCTGCTTTAGAATGAGATTTATTTTTTATTTTTATGTAGGCCAAGTGGAAGTATTTTAACTCTGTTTCGGACAGAGTGGTCACACGCTTGGACTTCATGTCTGTCCTGAGCAACATTGAGTATATCCTCATTAAGGCCTCATATGGCAGAGGAACACAGCAGAGCAGGTAAGGTCGCTTCCTGTTCCTCCACATACGTACATCTAAAACCACATAATCTTGTGTTGTTTCATGAATTGCTCATTGAAATCACAATGGGGAGGAGCTGTCCTCTTGGAACGACGAGGAGTGAGCACTAAAACTGTCTCCACTGTGCGGCCCAGGCTTTTGAACGTCACTATGGCTACGGCAGTAGATGCTGAAAAGGGGCCGGCTGGTGGGGAGGTGGCCCGTCTCATCGAGGTGTGTGAGTGTCCCCCAGTGTACACCGGCCTGTCGTGCCAGGTAAGAAGGGCTTCCTCTTTCTCACGCAGCGCCCTGTCCGCATGTGTCTCCTTGTCCTTCCGTGCTCACGTGGCCATTCCCATGTTGTCCTGAACTCTCCTATTCTCCTGTGTTCCCACGTTGTCTCGTGCTGTCCTGTTCTCATTTGTACTTGTGTTACCCCAAGTTCCTGTGTTTTCCCGCGTTCCCATCTCCTACCATGTTCCTGTGTTCTCCTGTGTCTACCCTGTTCCCCTGCTCTCCCATGTTCCTGTGTTCTCCTGTGTTCTACCCTGTTCCCCTGCTCTCCCATGTTCTTGTGTTCTCCTGTGTCTACCCTGTTCCCCTGCTCTCCCATGTTCCTGTGTTCTCCTGTGTTCTACGCTGTTCCCCTACTCTCCCATGTTCCTGTGTTCTCCTGTGTCTACCCTGTTCCCCTGCTCTCCCATGTTCCTGTGTACTCTTGTGTTACAGGAGTGTGCTCTCGGATACTACAGACAGCAGTTCGCAGAGAAAAATCTCAAAGGTCACTACACACTCGCTCGGCCGTGTGTGCCCTGCCAGTGCCACAACCACAGCCTGTCATGTGACCCTGACACCGGAAAGTGCCAGGTACTTCTCCCTCCACCCCACCTGCACCCCTGCACTTCCCCGTACACACATCCACATTGACCTTAACTGACTTTAACTCCATCCACATGGTCTAATGTCTTACATATTTAACTTGGTTCAAATGCCCCATTTAAGTCTCTTTACTGCCTTGTGCACCAGGACTGCCAGCACAACACCGTGGGTGAGCAGTGTAACCTGTGTGCCCCAGGGCATTATGGGAAGGTGAAGGGCTCCATCAGTGACTGCTCACTGTGTGCCTGTCCCCGTGGAAACAAAAAGAGGTAGTGCTCTGTCTTTTAAATCCCTGTATCTTTACACTCATCTCCAGTAGAGGGCGGCAGAGTGTTAGGAACACAGGTGAAAAGTTGATGGGGCAGAATGTAATAGTTCTGCTGGTCATCGTACGGTACTTAAGAATGTTCGATGATATGCCTTTCTACCACGTCTTGGCATCTTTTCCATTGTATTAACAGCTCTCTGCCTGAAAAAAACGTCCTGATATCAGTATTAATCTGAGGTTTTTCTGTTGTAAGGGCTGGAATCAGGTGGAGAATTAGGCTTGGGGCTCTTCTTTCTTTCTATGTTGCAGCTTCAGCCCCACCTGCATTCTGGAGGGCATCTCTGATTTCCACTGTGACTCCTGTGAGCGCGGTTATGAGGGGCAGCACTGTCAGAGGTATATGCATCTGAAACAGTCTCACACCACACACACACACACACACACACACACAAAAGCAGCATATTTCATTTGATATCTTCTCAAGTCCATCCATAGTGTTTTTCCCTTTTATTATGCAAAAGAATACACAAATACAATACATACGTATACAGTATATGTTGTATGTTTGTTATATAAAACACATGGCAAAATGTACAGTTTTTTGTAAATATATTATGCATTTCCACAGATCATATAAGTGTATGTTTAGGGAATGGTAGTAACCGATCTCCTGTGTAGTACATGCCACATATTTGAACATGTATTAACAATAAGTCTTCCTACGGATGTAATATTTGAACATATATCGACCTGCATAACTTTTTCACAAGGGTTATTTGAACATAGATTTTGAATGGCAGTCACGGAGGCAGAAATAGACCCTTCAGTCCCGGGAGATCAAAGTTGACTAGCTGGATATGATTGGCAGATTTCCGTTCTCCTCAAGGGTGTCATAGGTGACCTTTCACCTCCTCGCACATGTGCAGGTGTTCGGCAGGTTACCACGGTAACCCCTTGGCTCCAAACGGCCGGTGCAGACCGTGCCGCTGCAGTGTGGCGGGGTCGCTCCACCCGAGCTGTGACCCCCTGACGGGGCGGTGCCGATGCCGCGCCGGGGCGCGGGGTCACCTGTGCAGGGGCTGTGAGAAGAGACACGTCCTGCTCGGGGGTCTGTGTGTCCGTGAGTGTCCCGCTGCCACACATTCATGTTTTATTAATACTAGCAGTCCCTGGCCTGAACTAACACCAATATTGGCCTACCTTGATAAATATGCATGTTGTCTATATATATATATTTTATTTAACAGTGCCACACAGAAATCTGTTTTGTACTGTCGCCGTTGCAACCCTGTCTGTAATCTTGTCACATACTATGCCTACCACTCCCTGCCCCTCTGAGCTTCACAGTGTCCATCAAGGTTTATGTTCATGTGTGTGCCTGTTGAGCCCTGCCCCTGCCACCACCCCCCCCCCCACCCCACCCGTTCCATTGCCTTCTGAGAGTCCAAGGGAAGCACCACTGTTATTGTTTGTTTATTGAATAGCATAATCCTATGATGATATCTTCTGAGTGCCCTCTATATTTTATTTCCCACATTTTTTGTGTGTTAATTAAATATTAATCATTTTTGGTTTAAAAGTTGTTAAAGTCATTTTTTGGCTTCCTAACATTAGACAAAGATGTCACATGGGCATAGTGCACAAAAGGCATGTATATGAATGTATTTAACTCTGACTACATTTGTTGTAGACATTGTATTTCCCAGTGTTAATTTGAGTTACTAATGCTGGAGCGTAGCCATGCTATTGCAGTCTAGTGGCTGTCCCTTGAATCATAATGTGTACTTTTCACAATGATGTAAGCTAACGCACATATTAGTATCTCTTAAGAGGTTATTCATTTTGCCCTCTGCTCTTTGGGTCACATCATTATAGCATATATGCAGAGGCTTTAAGATAGCATTGAGTAATGTGAATCAATAATGATGTCTCCTAGAGGTGTTTATTGATTAATGTTCTGTCCTCGTACCTAGCCTGCAACGATCAGTGTACAAGAGCACTGCTAGGCAAAGTGGCCGGCCTGGAGTGCTCCGTCCGGCCTCTCAACCTGACCGGAGTCGTTGCTGCCCCCTACAGTCTTTTTAGGCATTTAACGAACATCACGAATGAGATAAAGGTGAGCAGGCATTTGGTGGCCACCAGAGGGCGATACAGAATAGTGAACTTTGGTCCTGTGAATGAACTCACAGCGACTTGCTTCCCCCCGTATACTGGAAGGCACGCCAGGGCATGCATGCACAGAATGCAATGCATTATGGATGATGATTATGATTTTTATTGAATGTCCAAACAACACTGCAAGAATGCGGTGCATCTGGCTCCCATTTGGTCTCTTTAATAAACGAGTGTTTTTATGTGTTCTGTACTGCCGAGTATTTCTAGTGAGCTGGTATCTCTTCTTTCATCTCACGTTTTCCTTGAAGATTCTCTCGTCCCCAAGGAAGGATGTGACATCTGTGCTGCAGAGAGTGGAGGAGCAGCTAGCAGACCTTCCTGAAGACATCACTCGCCTGCAACACAGGGTATCTGCTGCTTCGGTTCGCATTCATGGCACTAAAAGTGTTCATTTCCATTTGTACTACGTTTAATTCCAACGCACCTGCTCTCTCTCTCTCTTTACAGGCGGACCAGCTGTTTGGAGATGGAGAAGATCTGGCTCAGTCCACCGAGCAGAGTCTCAACCAGAGCAGAGAGCTGCTGGAGCTCATCACTGTGGCCCAGGTCTCCTTTCAAGGTAGCTATCACTGTAAATCACTTACTGCTTTTTGTAACCTGCATTTCAATTTTCCTAATATATGCCATTTATAATATACGCCATTTATAATATACGCCATTTAGCAGACACTTTTATCCAAATCGACTTACAGTAGTGAATGCATACATTTTCAGTATATGTGGCCCCAGTGGGGATTGAACCCACAACCTAAGCGTTGCCAATGCTGTGCTCTACCAACTGAGCCACAGAGAACCAGCAGGGCATTCCTCCCAGCTTGGAATGCCCAATCTTATTTGTAGGTCCGAGCCCCTGCCGCAACATCTTCCATCAGTTTGGGAGAGCGCAGACTCTAGCACGCATGTCCCCCAAAGCACATTCTTACAGCCGCTGCTTCTTTTCGCTTCATAGTCCACCAGCTGAATTGCACAGGGATTATGGAGGACTCTCTCACCCAGCGAGGAGTGGAGCACCCTCCCTCATTGGGTGGTGGTATGGCCAATTGTGAGTCGCCCCTGGGTCTACTGGCCACAGTCAGGGTTACATTTTATACCATGGGGCGAATTACTGAACCAAGAACTAGTGCTTTAGCCGAACGCAACACAAGGATGCCCTCATTATTTCCTGTGCAACACCAGCTCTATTCTTATGAGCTCTTTATCAGCTTATGCCCCTAAATAAAACATCCGTATCCTATTTAACTATTTAAGCATGTATAGAATTTGGTAAGTGACATGTATTGCACAATGGTCAAATAAAGGGTTCATGTCTACATTGTCCAATGAGGGACCCATTTAAAGACGATGTAATCAACTCACTTGTACGGGGCAGCTTGGGAGGCAGTCCGCAGCTTGAATGGGACCTTGGATGAGGCAAGCAGCATACATGGTGAGGGGCAGGTGGCATCCATGTTGGAAAACATGAGGAAGATGGACTACGCCCACAGCAACATCACAGTTTCTAATGAGCTCAGGTAAGCTGCAGTCTACTACAGGACTCTCCATTCTCCTCTAACTGCATTTTTATTACTTTTACACAAAATATTGGACAGGGATATGTAGAATTACCTTTGATTTTCAGGTATCATCTATGGAATTTTTGTAACTGTGACCCTCTCACTATTGAGTTAGTCCAAAAGCTGGAGTCAGTGGTTTCTGGAAATGATCCATTCTATATTTATGTAATTGATCAAAATATTTTGATTGAATTAATATCTGAGTTGACCATTTTAGCTCTCTATGGGGGAAAATTGAAAGCTCCCATCATTTATGTAAAAATGTTTATGAACCACTAATCCTGTTTAAAGCTCCTGATATCAGTGAAACTGCATTGATATTGGACCACCGGTGCAGGCTTGGTAAAACACAAGTGATGTTCGACATATTTCATGGTAAAAATCCAAAAGAATCTTTGAAGCTTCAAAGTTCCTGTTCTGTGTGGTAAAAAAAACAGTTCTGACTGGATTTTCTGCAGCTCTGCTGAAGCAGCTCTCCAGCAGGTCATGAGGAAGTACCACAGGCCTCAGCAAGCCGCTGGGGTGCTGGCTAAGACCCTCGCCGCCTCGCTGTCCAAGGGTGACCTCCAGCTACAGAGTGCCTGGACCCTGCTGACCACAGCCCGGAACCATAGCAGCCACACCTTCCTGCTGCTGGGAAACATCTCCACCACACTGGAAAAGCTCCAGGTGAGCCACCTCAGCTTACATTGCTGCAGATCACAGTTTCATCTTCAACAATTGTTCCTCTTTCCTGTTTCCTGCTGCATCCAGGACTTGAACCACAGTGTCTTCAGTGTGACCCGAGAGGTTGGAGTAGAGCTGGGGGCCGCTCAGGACTTGCTGCTGAAAGCCTTAGCTATGGGAGAAGGTGTGGTCAATGCCACTTCTGTGAGTCGATTTGTTTTTAGTTTTTTTCCCTGCTTAATGCTAAGTTATACTTCCCAATCCAATGTTGTATGCAGTTTCACATATTCATTCATATTTGTATAAGTGTGCATTTGTGTGTTTTTAGATTAGATTAGTTTGTATACATTTTTAGATATGCCATGTCATGTGAATATTCTGCTGTCCGTTGTTACTAGTTTTCAGAGCAGATTCCCTTATCCAGAGTGAATAACATGGTTGCAATGGTCAATTTTTGCATTTCTTTAGATAATAAATAGATAATTTCGATAATTAGTTACATAATTGCATTATTTAAGCAGCTATGGCAGGTACTGTACCTTCTGCACCATACAACGAGTGTCCCACCTGGAAGCATCAACCCTCAGGCCGAGATCCAAGCGCTCTAACCAATACACCAACTGCTGCTCTGATATAACGTAAAACATAACAACATAAAAGAGCATAAAACATGGCCTAATAAAAGATTGACAGGTCCGAGCCGGATACCATGTTTTGCACCCAGAAGCATGTACGTGTTGGCTTGATGTATGCGTTGTTTGATCCCGGCCCGGTCTTGGTTTGAGCAGCCTCGGGGTGAGCTGGACCACTGGATGTCCCAGCTGAGGAAGAGGATGGACGTGCTGGAGGCGAGCAGGGTGGTGGTTGTTGACCTGCTGCACAGGGCAGAGGATCATGTCCAGGGGCTGAACGTGGATCCGTGGCCAATACACAGGTACTCCCCCCTCCCACTGGGGACACGTTGTCCGTGTCTGTGAAACGGCGCGTGGTTGTTGTGAGACAAGCTCTTAGGGTTCTTCCTGTCTGTGTCGCGTGTCCTCCTCCCTCCGCCGCAGTGCTGTGTACGGGCTCCGGGACGTCTGCCTGGACGGTGGCGCCGCGTCCCGCCTCACGTCTGCCATCGCGGAGGCCGAGAGACTGGCGGAGTCCACCGGCCTGGCAGCCACCTCCACCCTCCAGCTGGTGAGTCAAAGGACAGATCGCCATTTAGAGAGTCTCCTCATCTTACCCTGCTGTGGATTGTGTGCCGGAAGGATTGCCTATCCCCCAAAAAATGGAAAGAAATCTTTGTGCATAATTATGCTTCTCTTATGCTTGGGAGGTGCACTGGCTGTGCAAGAGGAAGTTCAGTTGAAGATTGAATTGGAAGCCAAATTCTCTGGTGCTCCTATACAGATCGCAAACTCAAGGCCGATACATGCTCGCGCGACTGTAACCCGACTGCGACGCGACATCCTCTGCAACACGTCACAGAGGTTGCGTTGATGTTGCAGAGGATGTTGCAGAGGAGGTCGCGTACCTAGCACAAAAATCAAACTCGCAACATGCCGCTTAGATGTTGCACAGCATTGATTGGTTGGTTCGCGAATGGAGGCGGAGCTGTCATGGTCATAGTTCATCGAACTAGTACATCATTTTTACATTTTAAGCATTTAGCAGACGCTTTTATCCAGAGCGACATCCAGGGGAGAAAGATAAAAGCAGTGATTTGTAAAATTCTTTGAAAAGACAGAAAAAGACCATCCTTCATTTCCCTTAATACATTAACATTATTTTCAAGTCATCTGCTGGTTCCTTTGTTCCATGTGCATTTACTCTATTATTTTAATGCTATGCAAAGGTGAATTGCAAAGGTGAATTGCTCACACACAAGCTGCTTTCATGACAGGCGTACTTCCTTTTTTTCAAAGGTTTTAAAGTCTATTGTACTGACAGTACATTCAACTCAGAGATTCAGCAAACAACGAAGGATTGACTGTGGTCTTCACGTCATTCTAAATTATATATTTAAGGTTGCAAATATCCAGATGTTTTGTGTTGTGCTTTAGATTACATATAAATGTAACATGTCACTACAACACCTTAATGCGCAGAATATTCAAATAACAAAACAAAGAAAGAGCAGGGTGCATATACATTTTTTTAAGCATATAGCAGACGCTCTTATGCAGAGCGATTTACTAGATGTGCATTAATACATGGTAAGAACAATCATAGTTCGCACAAGAGATCAGTGAAGTAATACAGCAATAGACATTGTTGGCAGCTGCATACCATACCTGTATATATCTATGTCAACGTTAGCTAAGCAAAACTATCGATATCTACCTAGCTAGCTAGCTATCAACCTGGTGTCACGGCCAAATAAAGCTCGCTAACAGTAGCTAACGATATAGACAGCTAGCATAATTTGCTCAACACGGTATAAAATGAACCAGCTTCAGGAAAGATTGGCTTTAGAAGTTTGAAGGTACAGGAGTTTCCCTGCTTTCATGAACTTTACCGACCTTGTTCAATACATTTACACCTACCAGTGTACAAAAGTGTTGTAAGGACACCATGGTTGTGCAGAAGTATAAATTGCAGAGTGCTCATTTTGAGTTGAGTTGAGTTGTAGAATATTTGCTCAAAGGTTTTACAGATATAACTTGAACTATAATTGATCTTACCATGTATTAATGCACATCTTTTAAGTCACTCTGGATAAGAGCGTCTGCTAAATGCTTAAAATGTAAAATGTTAATGTAAGTGGAACTTTTGAGATAAGAATGAGAGGGGTCTGAGTCTCGGTGAACCACAGAGTCAGCAGAACTCATCGCTAACACGCTGTGAATCTTTTAAAGGTTTGCAGTATGGAGTAAAGGCCATCCCACAATGCCCTGCTCTTCTCTCTGATGTAGACCGTGCTGTCGGAGGAGGGCTCAGTGACAGGCACGGCTGCCCGGGCCGTGCAGCGTAGCACCAAAATCCTGGCGGCTAGTCTGGCGCTAAGCAACAAGACCGCCTGTGAGTGGGAGACATGCAGCATGGACCATAGTGGAAGCACATGCCACTATGCATAACACACACTCACCCAGACTCACGGGCCACACAAGGACACACTAGAATTTAGTATTTAGCTGCTGCAATGCAAATGGGTTCATATTCACTCAGGGCTTTGGTGGCTTGTTGCTTGTGAGCACAGGATTATCGGCTCACAGATTTATTTTCAACATCTTCGTGTAGATCCTACTTTGATTTTCCATTCTAAAAAAAAATGTTGTGCATTAGTTAACTGTAGTGCATTTTCGATCGACCTAAGATTATATACACAGCAATCCTGTTTGCCCTTTTAAGGACAACCCATTTGGAATATCAGCATGTGAATTTTATCAGTGGTGAAAGTGTGAACACAGCAACCCAGTGTGAATCTTTCTCTCTCTCTCTCTCTTACCTTTACTTTACAGTTTTCATAGCGGACTCCGCCCATACAAAGAAAAGGCAGGGCTGGATTGGAGACAGCGTGCGCAACATAAACAGTAGCCTACCTGCCACGCCCACCCATATCCTCGAGAGCAGTCTGGCCAATAGTGAGGCGACCACCCCCTCTCTGTCACCTGTCAATCAAATGCCCTGCCCATCACCCACCAGGCGCTCAGTGATACAGTGTCCATTTTCCCTAGGCACCAGTGAAGGACGCCTGGTGGCCAATCGGAAGGCAGAAATGGCCAACGCCTCCCTGCTCTTGGCCCAGCACCGGATGGATGACCTCAGCCAGCAGCTGGAGAAGTCAACAGTGGCAGTGGCCCTTGCCAACGACAATATGAGGAGCACCAATGAGCTGGTCAGCGCCACGGAGAAGAATGGTGAGGGAATGACTACCATTTTTTTAAAATACATTTGTTTCAGGTCTTTTACCATTTTCTCCAAAATTTGTGGGATATTGTACCCTATTTCTAATTCTACTATCCCTTCCTCGCACTATGAGCTTGCCATTGCAGCTCCAGGACTGACAGTGATGAGGGCGACAAACTATCTCCTCTGAGACAGAACTCGCCAAGCCGTCGACTGTAACTCCAATACACACAGAGCCACTTTTGCATGCGGTGAGCTCTTGCCGGCTTCCCTCCCCTCTTGCCCTGGGGCATATAACCAATCACCGCACCCCCAACGGGACTCCCGGCCAGAGCCAGGCTGGTGCAGCTGGGGATCGAACCCCGGCTGCAGTGGGTAACCTACCCCAGTGACTTTAGCGGGTTCGTCACCCGGGTGACCAGACTTCCATTTTATTGTGGAAGTGGCCTCTACTGGTCTGAGCAGAACATGCACCCCTTTATCTGTGTTTTGTGTGTAGCTGGACATACCAAGCTTTTTATAAATCAAACTTGTAAGGGCTACTGTGTCTGCTTGGTATGCCCACTAAAACACTTTCACTGGGACTCATTTTTAATTAGTTATTTTCAAATTCATGAAAATGTTATTTTGTTCATTTTCAAACCTATTGTGTAAAGCTCCAGTAGTGGTGGGGTAATTGTTATGCACAATTTAAGAATGTTGTCAATTGTGTCTTGTGCAGTTGACCTAGAACTGAATTTCCTCTCAATAGCTTGTCATAAGAACAAACAGTAGCACTCATGCATTTAAAACCCATATTTAGAAACATCACTGTACCCAGGACCATGCATGGTTTGCTTCTCTTGCTCATTAGACCGTATTATCTATCATTGTCTATTTATAGAGTGATTTATAGTACTTGCAATTGACATCCATACAAATCCCTGTGTCCCGATTTCAGATCCCTGAGCGCTGCACTCTTACATGGAATCCCTTTGTGAATACGGCCTGTCGGAAATTTCTGCGATATTTTAGGACCTTACAGCTAATTGGCTAAATCTTGTGGGAAATAGTGGCATCCTGTGGGCCACTTTTTAAAAAGGGGTGTTTTACCTCGCATGTCTGCTCTGTCCCAGTGAGGGCCGCTGAGTTTGAGGTGAGGGAGATGGAGAGGTGGGCGGGCGTCTGTCGGACCGCCTGAGGCTCCTCAGGACATTGGGGGAACACCTAAGCAGGAACCTGTCAGAGATCAGGGAGCTGATTGGCCAGGCGCGCCAGCAGGCCTCCTCGGTGAGTCTGGCCTCTTTCCACCCTCTCCCTCCTGCTCTCTCTGTCTCACCTGGGAGGATAGACAGACCAAAAGATAGATAGATAGATGGATGGAAATAAACATTTCACTGTATTTTACACGTAAGGGTGTGGCTCATGAAAATAGACAATTACTTTCAATCAAAATACATGTAAAACAGAGGAATAATGACCCTTTACTTTCTTTATTCACATTATTTTGTACATATACTGTTTTGCTAAATATGTTGTATAATTACATTAATTGTAAAGTATATTGCAAGACACATAAAACCATGTATTTTGTTATATATTCAGTATATTTAAACATGCATGAAATGTGTTTTCCTCATCTTAGTGGATCTCATATTTTCCCATGTATTGACATTTTTCTGACATTGAAAGTTAACCTGTGTTGTTAAAGGACATTTGTCACACCCTACTGTGCCGCTCATATGTTCCGTATTGCCTGTAGATCAAAGTGGGGATGTCAGTAGATGGGGACTGTGTGCGAGCCTATAGGCCGGAGATATCATCCAGTAACTTCAACACCCTGACCATGACGGTGAAAACCAGTCAGCCAGACAACCTGCTCTTCTACATGGGCAGCAACTACAGTGTAAGAGATAAGCTACAGAGCTGGCAACACTGGTCTGGTGTGGCTGTCAGCACCGTTTGGGGCAACTGTGTCTGTTGTGTTTCATTGAGAGACAGCGCTAAGACAGGGTCTTTACGCATGCATTCAGGAACATGATAAGTTGCCCTAACATTAAATGCACTGCCAGTGGGAAGGATACAGCAGTGTCGCAGCATGCTACTTCAGTGTCAACACCAGAATGGGGTGACTGTATCAACAATAGTGTGTAGTGGCTGTATCATCACCGCCATGAAGTGGCTGTATCAGTTATGATGAGCCTTATTGTATCAACAGAGTTTTTGTGTCAGCATTAGTGTGGAAGGGCTGTGGTCAAGGATGTTACACTGAATACTGTTGCTGAAATGTATTTGTGCTCAAGTAATGTGCTTCTTTCTGAGTTATTATTCTGATTTTTTTTTTAATCAAGTGTATTGATATTACGGCCCTTGTGATATGTGTTTTGAGTCTGTATCCCTTCCCCTGGCCATAATGCCCATGCACCTGTGTGGACACACAGCAGGCAGCAGATCTGGAAATGAAATGATGATTTGAGTGGAGGACACTAATGGGATTATGAGTCTATCCCAGGGGGACCAGGGTCAAAGGCAAGAGAAGCTAATGGTTTTGACCTTGTTAGCGTGAGTCATATTCATATAAATGACTGAGCTCAAATCAGATTACAAATCAAATACGCCGTAGACCAATTCAAAACTGCCCTAGTCTCAAATAAAGAACAAAGACTATGCCTAATAGGTATTTGTACCTTTTTTGCCCTGTTTCATGGACTCATAAATTCTAACTGCCTCCAAATTGGATATAGTTAGCTGTTCAGTCTTACTCCCCTTTAGATGGCTTGACCCCTGTTGTTGACCACCCTGTAGTGTGGTTCTCTGTGGCTCAGTTGGTAGAGCACAGCATTCGCAGCGCTTAGGTTGTGGGTTCAATCCCCACTGGGGCCACATATACTGAAAATGTATGCATTCACTACTGTAAGTCGCTTTGGATAAAAGCGTCTGCTAAATGGCGTATACACTACCGTTCAAAAGTTTGGGGTCACCTTCCATCTGGACTATGGCTAATCGGGCACTCCTTCATTCTTCAGCAAGATAACGACCCGAAACACACCTTGAAGTTGTGCAAGAACTATCTGGTGAAGGAGGAATGTGAACAACAACTCAAACTAAAGACCTGGCCTGCCCAGTGTCCAGACCTCAATCCCATATAACTTGTATGGGACAAACTGGAAAGGAAGAGTCAAAGCAAAGCAACCCACAAGTTTCTCTGGGAATTGCTGCAGGATAGCTGGGAAAACATGTCGGGTGATTTCCTGCTAAAACTTATTAACCGAATGGCCACTGTTTGTGAGGCTATTCTCACGCCAAAGGGTGACTATTTTGAGGAATCCAAGATTCAATTTTCAATATAATTTTCTTGAACATTTCTTTGATGTTCATTTTGTTCATTGTTACATGTGTTTTTTGTCATTTTAAAGTATTTACAGAAATGTATACGGTGTAAAGCATTGTCAATTATGACATAAAAATAGTTTCCAGCAGGTGACCCCAAACTTTTGAACAGTAGTGTATATTGTTCAGTTCTGCAACTCAGATTTAGTCACTTAATATAATTGATGCATATAGGGGTTAATGCATTAGCTCTCCTCGACACTCATTTATGGTTTTAACCTTTATTGGCATATTTCTGCGCCTCTGTACATCGCCTTGGTTTTCTGGCTGTTTCCAGGTGGACTTTATGGCTCTGGAGATGCATCATGGGAAGGTGACCTTCCTCTGGGACCTGGGTTCAGGGTATGCTGAGCTGGAATACCCTGACGTCCAGATCAACAACAGCAAGTGGCATCACATCCACGCCACCAGGTCAAATTCCTAGTTCGTGAACATGATTAGTTCTGACATTCTTCAACTGGCCTACTACTACTGGCCATGTATCTGTCTTCTTTTGGGAAAAAATCATTAGTGAGTGAAGTATTTAGCCTGACTTTGCTCCAGTAAACATACAGCTGTAAAAATAAAACCATAATAACAGTTTGTAAAATAAACTGTAAGTAACTAAGCAAATTAGTCATGTATAATGTTAGTTTGGAACAATCATGAGGACCCATTTCTTGGAACTGTTGCCTGTGTGAGTGCGATGTTAAACAGTGTTTTCTGTGTCTGTTCTGGGCCTCAGGTTTGGAAAGCAAGGCTCTCTGATGATTCAGGAAGTGATGTCCGATCAGAAGCCAGCGGTGAGAACAGCCTCCTCTCCTGGATCCGCCACTGTGCTGGGCGTGAACCAGTCGACTCTGATCTTTGTAGGGAGTCCAGCTGGCCAGATAAAGGTGAGCAGGAGCTCCTTGTCTCTTAGGTGTGCACCAGGGACCCATTCTAAGGTGTTTCTGAGCTTACACTGTGTCCTTTCATGGGATAGAAATCCCCAGCAGTGAAGATGACCAATTTCACTGGCTGTTTGGGTGAGGTTTCCCTCAACGGGAAGAACATCGGACTTTGGAACTACGCCATGAAGCAAGGGCCTTGCCGGGGCTGCTTTATGAGGTACGGTTGCCGGAGAAGTACTGTTCACTCTACTTTTCTGTGTCACGCCAAGACTCCTTAAGAGAATCATCTTTCATTGAATTTTCCAAGACTATGATCTGACCAGACATTCAGCTCTTGCGTTCCTCCTGTCCTCTGAGGACGTACATGAACAATTTAATGAGCCGGCAAATCAGATCACATTGAAATTAGCTTGAAATGTAAAGCATGCATTCTGTCATGTCCTGAGCTGAATATCTGCTCAGTATATAGAGTGCCTGTGGTGATTCCTTCCTCCTATGTATGGCATGGCAGTCTGCAGGCGGAGGAGCCCTCCTTCCACTTTGACGGCAATGGATTTTCGGTGGTGGAGAAGTCTCTGCGCTCCACAGCCACCCACGCTGTCCTTCTCTTCAAGACCTTCTCACCCAATGGCCTGCTCCTCTACCTGGCCTCCAATGGCACAGTATGCCCCCTACTGGAAGCACAAAAAATATATATATTAGATCACAGCATGTTAAAGGTTTAGTTTGTTGGAAGACAGTCCTATGATTAATGTATATTTTTCTGCTGTATTAAACTATTGCAGAGATTAAAGAGATTACAAATAAGTCCATAAAATCAGTAAAGACATGTAATGTAAATATACTTTTAGTCATCTGTTTCTTTACATTGCATGCCACTTCATGTATTTATTAAATTTTTCTAAATTGATTTTTAAAGCGCTATTGAATGTTTCCATGGTTCCTGTTCAATTTTCACTTTTCTGTACTGTTTTATTATTATTTTTATTTTTTCAGCTCGAAGAAGCCTTATATGCCATTGGCATGAGTTGCTTATGCATATCTTTTCATTTGTTATAGAGAGACTTTCTATCCATTGAGCTGGTGGAGGGGAAATTGCAACTGACCTTTGACCTGGGGTCAGGAGCTCTCACCCTAACCTCCACGAAAGCCTACAACATGGGCAAGTGGTACAGAATCACCCTACTGAGGACCAGGCAGAAAGGTTTGGGTTCATTTACAAAGTGTGTGTCCATGGCATTGTGAAATGCCGCCTATATCCGACTCTCATCTGAAACACTCTCCTTGTTTGTCCCGTTGCTTAGATTCGTAATTTTAAAATACATCTTGAATCGCTCATACCCTAATATTTATTCTACAACACGTGCCCAAAAAAATATGTCATCTTATATTTTAGCATTTCGTAAAGTGCATAAACATTTCCAGTTCTATATTAAGCGCTTCAAGCCAGCGTAGACTGAGAACTTCTATTTATTGTTTTTATCACTTTTTTAACTGCAGAGGGGAATTTACAGCAGGGATTTATAATTTATATGCACAGAATTCAGGGCGCTGTGCAGAAAACCCCTCTCCTAAAACATCGTGTACGCCGTTATGGCTCAGTTAAACTTCGTAGGTCAGGTCAGGTTTATTAATCATGCCTTTTCTTGACATCAGTAATTGGATTGCGTGTCTTACCCACTTGCGGGGGTTTATGGAGCGGAGACAATATCTGGTGTAATATTTCAAGGACTGCGTTATGATTTATTACCGCCATGTGTTTGCCAAAGGGAGCGACGGAACAGAATTGTAAGATAATGAAGGTAAATTTATCTCGGCGTGATTAATTCCACATGAGTCCACCGTGTGATTTATCGAACCCGCGTCGCTGACCTCCACCGGGGCTGTAAAATCGGACACGTCTGACACCGTTGGTGACGGTGCGCCAGGGCGATAGAGACAGGATCTCGCCACGGAGGAAGCGGGCTCTTGTGCTGCTGTGATCCTGTGAAAGGGCGATCATAAACCAGAAGGGCAATGTGAGCCCCAAGTTTCTTGTCCTGTAGAGGAAAAACCCTTTGAAGGCCGAAGCCGACTTGTACACGTCGTCTCAAATGGAGAATCTTGGCTCTTGAGAAACGCCAGGCTTTGTGAAGTCATTCTCGGAAAGGGTATGTTTTTTTGGGGGGGGAAGCAAGCCAGGTACATTATGGAGGCCCTCACATCTCACACATAAGGCTCCCTGCTCTCGTAGTTGTTACGTTGCTGCAATGTTACAAAAGCGTTGCGGAAAAGACGTCTTATCTCTCTGGTTCTCAGGTATCCTGGTGGTGATGGATGCCCAGGTGCCCTCGGGACAGAGACCTAAACCGCTACACTCGAGACCCCATCTACATCGGAGGGGTGCTCCCGGGATGGCCATCAGACCTAAACCGCTACACTAACCACCTCTCTATATTTAGACCCCATCTACATCGGAGGGGTGCCCCGGTCCATGCCCATCAGGTACCCAAACACCCCTATCCCCCACGCTACCAATGGTACAGTACTTTAACCACCTCTCTATATTTACAGTTATATGTATTTATTGTTTATTGTATTATTTTTGTTAACTCTTTTGTAGCCTCAATTTTCTCAATTTTCTCTTAGTCTCCCAATGCCCAAATAATAATAATAGTCTATGTTATTAAATCCCAAACTAATATAAGTATTTTTCCGGTTGCAAATGAAAGTGCATAATCTATTGAAGCTATGTTTCCACAAAGCCATCTTTGCTGTGGATGAGACACCAAAATGCCACCCAGACTCCCTGTGCGCATTAATTAAAGAGCTCTCGGAAACAGCTTGCATCACTGCCTGTCCCTGTTTGAGAGTTCTCAGCAGACTGCCCTGGTCAAATAAAGGCAACATAAATAAACAGCATGTGTTTTCTCTTCTCGGTGTTTAGAATGAGGTCCAAACTAGAAAATGATGTCGGGTGAATACTAAACCCCTTCTGTCGTTGCAGGAGGCAAGTGGTCACTCGTTCTTATGTCGGCTGCATGAAAAACGTGGAAATCGCTCGGACAAACCTCGACCTGTTGAGAGATGCATTTGGCGTCAGAAAAGGCTGTGTTTTACGGGTATAATAAGAAGCCTCCATTAAATGTGTCTCCATTTACCTGTGAAGTGAATATTTCATGTCACAAAGAAACATACTTTTGTAATATGTTTCACATGACAGTGTATTATATGGCCATTGAAGTCCCTACTGCAGTGTTATTATCTTGCCACGAACAAGTCCAGCATAAGTCTACAAACTGTTCATAGGGAAAAATTCAGCCAGTCTCCAATTTTGTTAATTTTCCATTTTTCCATCAGTACCGCCAGACTCCATAAAAAGCTTGACTTTTTGTGCCGGATTTAGTGCTGTCTGGTTCTATTGATAAACATTTTGAAATGAAGGGAAGTTCAATAACAAAAGCCTTCAGTGGATCTTTTTGGAAGATTTTTGGAGTGTGTCCACAACACTTTTTGATAGTGTATTTCATTATTCATCTGAAAAGAATATGTGACACTAAATCATCATGGCTGGCAGGTGTTCAGAGAAGAGGAAGTAGTACAAACTGAATATATGCATACAAAGCAGGCTTTATAAGTCAATCGCTAAGTATAATAAATAGATTACATTTAGCAGACGCTTTTATCCAAAGCGACTTAGTGAATGCAGACACTGTGGTCCCAATGGGAATCAAACCCACAACCTAAGTGTTATCAGCACAAGCATTTCACATTACATTTACATTTTAGGCATTTAGCAGATACTCTTATCCAGAGCGACTTACACAGTTTACATTTCTTTGCATACAGTAATTTATACAGCTGGATATTTTTACTGAAGCAATTCAGGTTAAGTACCTTGCTCAAGGGTACAACGGCAGTGTTCCACCTGGGAATTGAACCAGCAACCTTTGAGTTACAAGTCCAGTTCCCTAACCATTACACTATCCTGTCACCCAAGCGTCATCTACCTACTGATCCACACCGAACCACTGGGAATAGACTATGTGAATATTCTTATTAAAAAAGCTGCTCATCCACTTCATTATTCCTACTTAACCTGGATTTCATAAGCTTAATGTAACACGTGGCTGAAGTGGGTGTCCCTTTTGACAGCCTATTCGCGCTGTGACAGTGCTGAAAGAGGGCTTCCTGGAGCTGCCCCCCCTGATTCTGGCCCCCCCACTTGATATGATGACCACCTTCTCCACCCGCACTGACACGGGCCTGATCCTAGCTGGCTTTGGAAAGGCGGGGAGTCAGCAGTCACTGCAGGCAAGTCTACTCCAACCACCACCAGTGCTAACCACCTCAGTAATGGAGTATGTGTGTGAGTACAGTGCTGTGTGTGTGTGTGTGTGTGTGTGTGTGTGTGTGTGTGTGTGTGTGTGTGTGTAGCGGAGCTCAGAAGGCGTGAGTTGAGGGTGTGAGCATCCGCTGCAAAGGGTGACGTCGATAAGAGTATGATTAGTTAGGTTCAGTTCGAAACTTGCTGCAGGCAGACCCAAATCCGTTACACTTGTACTGAAACCATATCTGTTTTTGTTTTTTTGCCTCAGCCCTTCCTGGCGGTCATGCTGGTGTCTGGCCAGTTGGAGGCACACTTGAGAATGGAAGAGGGTAGGATCGTCCACAAGGCTGTGCTGAAGTCCAGCACTGGGAGCCTCAGTGACGGACAGGAGCACTCTGTTATTTTGCAGTACAGAGGGAGGTTAGTGGCAGGAACAAACCTGGAGCTCTGAACCTTACTATTAGTGTGTGACTTTATGCATACACATTCATTTTTCATATGTATGCATGCATGATTGCGTATGTATGTGTGTGTGTTCTTTTGCGTGTGTTTTGTGTGTGTGTGTGTGTGTGTGTGTGTGTGTGTTTACATGCGTGTGTGTTTTTGCATGTAGGACAGTGACAGTGCTTGTGGATGAGGACAGAGAGGGCATGATGAGGCTGAGCTCCTCAGAGACGGTCATCCTGACCCTGGACAGACTCTACATTGGCGGGGTTCCTCCAGCAGAGGGCGCCGGTATGCTCAGGACCCCCAGCTCCTTCTGCGGCTGCATCAAGAATCTGGCCCTCAACATGGAGTGAGTCCCCCTGCACTTCAGAGTTCCTGTCACTGCCTTTCTTAGCCACTGTTTTATTGTGTTCTTAATTTTGCTGTAGCCAACTTAATTGTATGTAATTGGTTTAGGGTAGCAAATTTTGTACAGTGTTTCTGGTTTGGGTGTGTGCTGTGAGTTTGGGAATCACATGGCTCTGACCGATATTTTCGGATTACCGGCAGGCTATTGGATCTTTCCAGCGCCTTGCGCTACCGCAACGTTGACATGGACAGCTGCCTGCTTGAGGAGAAACCCAAGTCCCCTGTCCTGCTTGATGACAACGGGACTACAGCTGGCCCCGCCCACTCACCTGCCATGCCCTTGGAGAAGGTCAGCCCCCTCTCCCTCTGGGTGATGCTCCGTCTTCTAAATTCCCACAGAAAATCAGAAACGAGCCAAAGTCCAATAACTGCGCTGTCACTCCTATTAGCATTCCACAACTGTAAGGATATCCCTTAGGAAATGTAAATCCCTGTGACATTACATTATTCATCTACTTGCCCTTACTCAAGGGTGACTTACGTGTCTTACATTTTCATATGTTATCTGTTTACATGGCTGACTTTTTAAGGAAGGAATTCAGGCTAGGTACCTTTCTCAAGGGTATAACTGCAGTATCCATGCCAGACTCTATCCCATTCTGGTGAAAAGCCAAGCTCTTTATTGCGTGGTATGTATGTAGCTCCTTATGTAGCATTTGCTGTCTGCGGGTCCTGAAAGGCGGGTTGGTCTGTGACCTCCAAAGAGACTGGAATGATGAATGACTATTTCTCTCAAGAGCAGAAAACAATACCCGTCTGGGGACCTGCGATATCGTTGTTAGCGGGGGGAAAATATGCCGTGTGTGCCAACTTTTGTGACAAGGCATTTGTTTTCGTTTTCTGACCAACTGTTTTGTATTTTGGAAACGGGCCTGGATTAAAGAGAGAGGGGGGGAGGGAGGGCAGTATGCTTCCTCTGGCTGTCCTGTGCTCTCATGCAGCTGTATCGGTCCACAGTGTGCACCGGACGACCAGACAGGACGTGTCCCGGGGGCCCACCAGTTTGGCCTGTCCAGAAACAGTCACATGATTTACACCATCAGCCACCAGGTCATCAGGGCAAGGTGAATGTATTAATCATGTTATGATTAGCCATGAGCCCTGATATTGTGGTCAGATTTCTGGCAAACTGCGATCATGGCAGACAAAAAAAACATGATTACTATGGTGAACAAGGAAACCAACAAATTTGATTCACACAAGAATGTGAGGATACTTGCAATAGCATGCTTTGTTTAAGGGAAATCACATTGGGCTGAGTTTTGGAGGGCTGTTGGGAGGTGTAGTCCGGGACAAGAGTTTCAGGAGTACTTCAAACCTAGCTATGGACTTCACCTCCCATCATCACCTCTGATGTGAAATATTGGATAATGGTTTACCTGAGGTAAATCCGCAAGACAACGACAAAAAAACCCTGAATATCAGAGCTTAAATTTGTTTGTATCCCCTCTCCTGATAGCTTCTCCCTCCAGCTCTCAGTTCAAACCTTTGCGTCCAGCGGCCTGCTGTTCTACATGGCCCACCCCAAGCAGGCGGACTATGCCACTCTCCAGCTGCAGGGGGGGCGCCCCTCCTTTACCTGCAACCTTGGAGAGAGCCCATCCACTGCCTCACACCCTGAGGCCATTAACGATGGGCACTGGCACACAGTGAGTGGCAAACTGGGAAAATGCCAACAGTAGATCCTCCCCTCCTGATCAAAAGCCTTACCGAGGAGATTGTTTATCACAAGGGAGACTATACACTTGATCTTTTCCCTGGTCAGGTTTTGTGTGCTCCTTTCGATTTGCACACAAGGTATGCTCATCTGTGATTGACTCAAATCTGTCACATGTTGGGCACTTAGACCAATCAGAGAAGAGCATGTATAGTGAGAAGGGAATAGTGACAGTGTAACGCAAATGTAATGTGGATGGGTGATTGGACAGAGTTACAGCATTGGTCCCTCGGTTTGGAAAAGAGTATCCCTCCAGAGGCTACATGGGATGAATAATTATTATTACTATTTCAATGATGTACTTCAATGCTGTTAAACCTTAAATTCACCAATGAGGTCATACAGCAGTAGGTGTCATGATTTTGTCTTTTTGGATTCGTTTCCATACAGTGTGATTTATGAACCGCTTCATGCTAATTAAGCGTTAGCAATTAGCATTAATTCCGTACTGTGCCTTGTGTGCTGCATGACACTGGGTGATCTGGATCATTTGTGAGCCACTGATTTATAACGAGTGCGTCAGTGCATTATTGTGCTTCTTGCACGCCTTTACACCTTGACCTTGTGTGCTGTGCACCTGTCTTCTTCAACGACGACAGCTCCTCCGTGTGGCGCGCCCATTGTCACTGCACCCTCTGCCTGCAGGTGAGGGTGGACTTTGGGGGAAAGGGGGTGGCGGTCAGCGTGGACGGAAGGGAGTCTGAGCCAGCAGAGGTCAAGGGGAACACCCTCTACCTGTACCACCTGGACAAACTCTACCTGGGAGGAGTGCCCCCAGGGTACAGTGGCGGGAACATTAGCACCGTAAGCCCCTCACATCAAATGCCATCCTGCACGGCAGACAGACCGTTATCGTAGCTCACGTGTCAGCACTTCTGAGTGCATTCCTGTTATTTCACTGAATGGTTTATTATATGCGCAGCATGTATGCAATATGGCTCATGTCTGTGTCTGGTCTGTATCGGATGAGTTATCTGATCTAAGTCCTTGCAGACATGAAGTGCAGATTTACTGGAAGTGTGTGCTAATAAAATGATGAAAAGTAAAGGTGCTTCTTCAACTTATTTATCCTATTTTGCCTATGGATCAATGGCAAATTAGATTAATCGATTGTTGAAAGCCCCGTCACAATTAATTAAACAACTAACAGTCATTATATATAATGCAGTATTCATTTTGGTTCATAAGGCAGAAATATTTTTTTAATGTTTTATTAGCACAAACCCAAAACATTCTTTCCTCAGAGCCACGTGCACAAAGCATGTGGCTCGCCATCACTGTCAAACACGACCCGTTATTAAATCAACAGCTCAGCCCGATCGATCTTAATCGATTAAGAGCTCAGGCGGAACACAACACACAGCAGAAGGGCAGGGTTGCCCCAGGACCAGGGTTGAGAAACACTGATCTGAGTTCAATTACCCCCCCCCCCCCCTCCCCCTTCTCTGCAGGGGACACACAGCGTCGCTGGCTGTGTGAGAGACGTGGCGTTAAACGACAGGCCCCTGGACACCCGGAGTCTCGTGTCGTCCAGCGGCACGGCTGGCTGCTTCTCCACAGCTCAGAGGGGCAGCTTTTTCAACGGGACTGGATTTGCCGCTTTCGGTAAGGCAGTGACCTCCGCACCGTTACCCTGTTGTCAGCGTTACCGCGCTGATTTCACTCTATGCTCATTTCCTGTTCTTTGCTATGAGACGATGCCTTTTTAGCATGTTGCCGTGTTTCTGTAGAAGGTCTGTCTGACTGAAATGTTAGCTAGTAGAATGCATTGGTGGACAATGCCATATATGGGGGTGGCCCTGTTTCTTCATGTGTCTCAATTTTTCCTGCAATGCGCCAACCATGTGAGCTGTCTGAGGGTGCAAATGTCCTCTCCCAATCCTGTAGGGGCTGACTCATTACATTATTACATTACTCACTCCTGACTCACTCCTACCTCTGAGTCTTTGACACTCTCTATCCTCTTCACTGGTACTGGTCACATATAGAATTTTTCATATTTTCATATTTCACACAAAGGGTGTTTCATTTGATTGGTAGTTCAAGATGGCATTGTCTGACCTATACATCATCTATAGACATAGGCCTTTTGCTTGACGGGTCATTTTAGTATGCATTATACATTGTTAGCATCAACTTAGAATAAGCAGGTTTCCAAACAAAGCCTCACTTTTCCACTTTATTTTGGTTTATTACCACATAGAGGTGAGAGGTTAAAGGTCAGTCTCTGGTGGCAGATTGTAGTGGAGTTGGAGCATGTCTGCACACGAGCCTGACTCTGATTGGTCAGCTGTCTGCCCTCTTCAGTGGAGGAGGGGTACAAGGTGGGGCAGGACGTGACGGTGGCCCTGGAGTTCCGAACCACGTCACCGGATGGAGTTCTACTGGGGATCAGCAGCGCCCGGGCAGACGCCATTGGCCTAGAGCTGGACAGTGGGCGGGTCAGTGTTCTGGGGGGCTATGTATAGTATCATGTAGCAATGTAACGTCCTCGTCCTTCAATGAGCCGATCAGGATTCAGTTCAATTACTGGAGGAGTTATACTGTATGTGGGATGGTAGTGTGATGCAGTAGCATAGCTAGGGTGGGGGTGGGTGTGGGGCAAGGCCAAAATAACCATATATATTGGGGGGGACACATCCCCCCAATATTCAGATATGCTCAAAATGTCCCCCCAATATATAGCCTAGCTGATATAAAAAATATAAATAAATTGATTTGGTCCCCCCCAATGTTGACTCCATGGTTACGGCCTTGGTGTGGGGGGTAAATTGTCCTGGATAAGTTTTTCTTTTTTCCCTTATAAACATTTATTATATTTTATTCATTATAATGGGTGGTTAACTCTGGTCCCGGAGAGCCGAGGGGTCTGCTGGTTTTTATTTTCAAAAAGAGCAATTTAGACACAGGAAACCAAGTGGGGGTGAGTCAACTGTGTAATCAACCACTTAAATTCATCTCAATTAGGTGCTGAGAAACAACAGAAACCAGCAGACGCTGTGGCCCTCCAGGACCAGAGTTGGCCACTTCCCCCTCCCCCCCGTTAACATTGCAAACACTTTCACTTAGAAGATGGATTTATACATCGCCCTTAACTGTGTGTCAGTCAGTCTGGATAAGCTTGTCTGCTAAAAATACCTATTAAATACAAGAATGGACCAAACATATGGAGACTGGCCAGCTGACTACCTCACTACTGGGACCACCACACCAGTAAACTTCATGAACCCCAGAAAGGGTGGAGCAATGACTCAATGAACAAGAGCAAAGTATTTGATTGGTTCTTTCAAGTTAGTGATCTACAGCACATGGTATCCCCACTTCCTATAGGGCTCACCAAGCCTCACTTTTCCATTACTACACCACACATGCATGAGGGACCACAGACCACAACTGCAGATGGTTCTGTTGACCGCAATTGTGCTGGATCCTCGCAGGTCCACTTCCATGTGAACAATGGGGCGGGACGGATTTCGGTCACCTACGGCGCCCAGGGGTCCTTCGGACTGTGCGATGGCCGCTGGCACATCCTGCTGGCCACAAAAAGCAACTACGGCCTCAGCCTGACGGTGGATGGAGTCACAGTCCATGGCGAAAACCCCCATCCCCAGTCCACTTCTGCTGACACCAATGACCCCATCTATGTGGGAGGCTACCCCGGTACGCCCACCTCCACTCTCACCCTGACCCGCAGCCAGACGAAACAGCCTGTTTATTCAGGATTATTATTGTTTCAACCTTGTCGTGTTTTCCTCCACTTCTTCTTTTTAAACACTGACTACAATGCCTGAGTGGTTTAAATATGCAGAAGACACTGCCTGAATACTTGCCATTCATGTCGCTTACTGGAAGTTTATTTGCGGAGGTTTATTGTGTCAAGACACATAACCAGCTCCAGCTTTTGATCATTCCAATTTCCTCTTTCCCTCTTGAATTGAGAACCGCATTGGTTAAAACATGTGGAGCGCATTGGTTGAGAACCATTATACCAGCTGCTCAGATAATAGCCACCTTGGGTGGCATCATGACAAAAACTCTGGGAAAGTCCCTGTTTGGACATATGTAAGCATTTATATATCAGACTTGTGAGGGCCAGTGACTTGATGTTTTTTAAACCCATCCAACCATACACGGGGGTCCTTTCCAAAATACTTGACTTAATTCAATAAACTGAAAATTAATATCAGGTTCCATTGGGATGCATGTAGTAAATGGTGATTGTAAGGTAAACGACATATCATTTTCCAGAGAACAGTCCTAGTGGATGTGCCATTTCCTTTTTTTGCAGGGGTTTTCTTCTGTTGTAATAGTGCTTTGACTGAGGCTGCTTCTGCCAACTCATGCCTTGACCTTTCACCCCGCTGTAGGTCACGTGACACAGAACTGCCTGACCATCAGTGCGCCGTTCCGAGGCTGCATGCGTGACCTGCGCCTCATCAGGGGTCACATGACCAGTGCCCTCAACTTTACCACGGCCTTTGACCTCCGGGAGTCTTCCCACACTCCTGCCCCGGGTTAGCAATCTGACCCCACCTTGTCCACCTATGGGACACCCTGCATACTTCCTGTTTTTTTCGTAAAGTAATTTAATGGAATTGAGAACATGCACATATTTCTGAAGAGAATAATTTGACATATGTGGATCAAAAGTATTCCAGCGTGTCCATTTCTATTTTCCCACACTGAAACTGCCACTCTTTATTTAAGGGTTTGTGTGGAATGACCTCTAATCTCCATAATATGTTAATAAAAGGCTATAAATCTGACATTACTGAATGAATTTTTCTTTGTAGCTGACTAATCTGTGATGAAATACAGCACATCCGTACTTAACAGCCCTTTTCCACAGTGAAAAGACTTTACCCGTAATACTGTAAAGTACTGAAAATGCCCTCTGCTCCTCAAAACAGCTCCCAACTGATCTCAATTCCGAGAAGTATTAACCCGAAAGAGAGTCTGCAGTGAGGGAAACACGCAATCCTATGTGAACAGAACCTCGCAGAAACCCGCCGCAAAGTCAACATCATTCAAGCACCAAGACCCGACGCTGGCACAGAACCACAGGCCCGCTCCCAGTGTGCCACAACAGCACCGTGCTGTGGTGTAGTGTACCGTAGTGGCACAGCGGGGGCACCGAAACACGTCCCGGCTGGTAGCCTGTGGAGGCCTGACGCACGTAGGCCACCTCCTGCTGTGGAGCGAAAGGTATTTACTGGAACGCATCAGTTCCAGCCACTGGCGGGGAACATCAGTCTGGGGGGGCAGGGATCAGATTTTCAGTTGATGCTTGGCTGGCGGTGCCACAATAATGACCCCGAATGATAGCGATCGCTGTTTTCACAGCTCGTATAAATGTGTGCATGTAAACACACCCCCTACGGCCCCCCCCAAACTCCCTCCCCTCTGCCTTCTGGCATTAACCTCCACGGGGAGCGCTCATGAAGCGGTCAGTGCTAAATGCGTTATAAGGACACGTTTAAATACAGTTCAGAAATGTGCATGGCCGGTCTTTTGGGGAACAGAAAGGAGTGAGCCCATTAGTGTGTGTGTGTGTGTGTGTGTGACCTCTCTCTTTCCAGCATTCAAATGCAGTGTTGAGCTACTGACCTGCCTGTTAATTAGTCTCAAGACAACGTCAGTAAGACCAAGACCGATTTGTGCACTCAACCAATCTCAAAAGCCATTTTTATGTGTGATGTAGAAAAGAACACGGCACTACCCATGATGCCAAGGCATTGACTGTGACCTTCACTCTAGGTTAGGAAAGCATGTAGTGAGGGGATACTTAAAACGAATGTATAATAAAACACAATTATAAAGCACAATAAGAAAAAAGGGGAGAAAAAAACTAAAAACAGGCATTTCAGCCTTATAGAAACGTGATTTATACATATATGCAATTACCCTTTACAAAACAGACTGCAATTCACTTCCCCATCTTTGGTTGAAGCACTAATACAATTCCTATGGTAACAAAGTCAGAGACAGATTTTCAGATGCTGTCGTTGTAACTGATAGAGAGGTCAGTCTTTGGGCCCAGCACGTTTTGCCAAAAACACTTCACCCAATGAGAATGACCAGTCAAAGAGTCTGTGCTGTGGGCCGCGCAGGGGCAAGGAGGCTCACGCTGAGCTAGTGGAAACACATACAGGGCCTTTAATACAGTGTTCAAGCCTGCCCTCCCTCCACTGAAGGGTGGCGCACGACTGTGTCAGAGTGGTAGAGTTCGTCCATGCTGGGAACTTTTAAGTGCTTCTGTCTTCTACTGCTTTTAGAGATCACAGCAGAAAACAGAGTTGATAGTCAGTGGTTGTTTATGCCGGCCGCTACGCAGGCTTAAGAGGAAGGGGACATTGCAGGATGCCGTCGGGCTGTCCTCAGAGCCCAGGCCCAAGACCGGCTCGGTCCAGGCTCTGCCCCCACAGCTGTCCGCGTCCGTCCCAAAAACGTCCCATCACGCTCTCTCGGGACAACGTGCACCGAGGCATACGACCGCTGCGATTACACGGTGGAGGGCTTAGCAACAAACGTGTCTCTCTTCAAACGGCAAACAAACAGAACAAACAGACGTTAAAAAAACATGGTGTTTACACTTCACGGTAATACAAAAAGTGGGATAAATAGGTGGTATAAATATTGTATGTACACATTTTTACACGTTTCTTTTTTGCGTTTTCTGTTGAGGTTCGTGAAAGGCAAGTAGGGCGGCAGGAGCGATGGCCACTGTAAGATACGCCGCAGATTAAACTGCGTTTTTGGCACCGCCAATCCTGATGGCCTTATGCTGACCATAGTGACACAGAATTGACCAAAGCAACGAGTGCTATTAAAATACCTCTAACCTATTTTAAATCCATAGGCTCACAAGTGCTCTCCTTCTAGAATGTCAGTTTATCCACAGAATAAGGGCTTATACATAAAGACAACAGCCCAGCTGTTTATTGTCCATGAAAGATTGGGTCGAGGTGCTGAATCCAAATCAACATCCACGGGCGCCATCGATCCACAGGGCTCCCAGCGCACGTGCTCACATGGATGACCACCAGGGGGCGACAGCTTCTGTTGATGGTTTATTTTTCTCCACAGTCTGTTCCTACTCCTGCGGTGTGCCTTCAGGTTGTCCTGGGCTTAAAGACCCATGTGCAGTTGGGATTCACACGGTACAAGTCGAGAAGGTGCGTCTCAGAGTCCAAACACCGCTCTCCTAAAAAATGGTCACACATAGGGTCAGTTAAAAGACAGCAACGATTGGCACAAAAAGCTATGGGGCCGTCATATTAGAGAGTGTTTGTCACTATGCACTTTAGCACTGTGCTCCTTTCATGGATAAGGTGTGGTCACTACTTGGTGTTGAGTTTGAGATATCTAGCGTTTTTCCAGGTTAAAGATTCTGATCTGCAGTATCTTCTACATACAGAGAATCTTTGCTGGAGAGTCCTGCCAATGGGGCTTTGAGTTCAACAACATGAGGACAGAATACAATGTTCAGACCTGGCAACATTTGGAAGTCGTTATGAGTACTACTCCAGATGACTTGCTGAGCTGAGCAAGGGAAGGGGGGTTTCATGAATGGATTAGTGCTTCGACCTTCAACATCTCCCGTAAGAGCCACAAAATTCACATTCACTTTGGTGAGAAATGTCTCAGACGTGACATATAGTTCGAACGAGGTGAGCTCTGACTGGCTCAGGTCCAAATACAACAACTTCTGTATCATAACTACATTTTAACTGAAGTCTTATATTTGCGTAGTTTAAACTGAAAACCGTGTACCCGCGTACTTTGACCTCAAAATGTGTGTCTGGTATGCAAAATGAGTGTATGTTGGCAGGTCTGTAAAACTAGAGGGTAAAGATACACTTATCATGTTTATTTAAGCAAACGGAGAATCACATGAATTCCTGTGCCATCAGATAAATGTCATGCATACCTATGTTTCCCCCGACCTCAAACAAATACTGCCGGGGTCTTCTGCTGGAGCTGCGGGACCTGCAGATAACAAGGAAGGGAAAATAAGCGCTAGAGAACAGAGAATATCCACACACACACACACACACACACACACACACACATACACACATGTGCAAACACACACACACCCACATATATCCACACACACACACATACACAGACATATCCAAACACACAAACACACACACACACACACACATATATCCACACACACCCATACACAGACATATCCAAACACACACACACACACACACACACACACACACACACACACACACATACATACACACATCCAGATATGCTTGCAACCAGATATGCATGCACACAAACACACACACACACACACACACACACACATTCACATAGACTGCTGTAGTTTTGGTAGCACTGCTTTCACTGACCCGTTCTCGCAGTCGAAGCGAGCCATAACATCTTTAGCCTTCGTCCCGCTGTCCAGCAGTATCGCCATGGAAACCTTGGTGTGCAGGGGCGCGTGAACCCGGATGATCCCCTCGCGCAGGAGGTCAGAGAACTGTGAACACAGTGGCGAGGGGGGGTCACATCGCTACAGTAAATCCAGCAGCAGCAGTCTACGATCCCGCTGTTGAATTTCACTCAGGGAACCAGCAGACCCTGGATTAGCTTAATCCCTTATCTCACTTCATGGCTAATGTTAGGATTAAAGCTCGGGAAGCAGATCCTGGATCAGTTGAAGGGAATCTATGCAGAGCTTTAGGAAGCCAGTCAGTGCTTCGATGTTATACGAAATGCTTCTGAAAAATGTGAATTCTTCTGCGTGACATTTGATTAATGAGAAATTATACAATTAGAGACACGCCAACGACACCCTCTTATTTAGGGCCGAACAAGCAGGAGCGCCATGACAGGAGAAGCATGGCCAAGCAAGGGGTTGTGAACAATGGCATCCATGCGGAGAATTAATTGAAAACGGGGCTAAATTAATTAGTGAGGATAAAACAGAAGGGGCCTAGTGCTTTCGGTGGGGAGGCGGGGTGTAATTGTTTTAAAGGGCACCTAGGGCTGATATCAGTGACAAATGACACATGCAGATCTCATTGGAGCCTGAAATTATTTCTAATGATCATGTATACCGGGGAAAAAAGAAAGAATTGAAAGAGAGCCCATGGGAAAGTCAGGAGCCCTTCAGATGTTCGTTTATCGACGATTGTTCCATGCGTCCGACGCAGATACATTTCCTGTATCCGTTTTTTTTTTAACAACTTTTTGTTACCAATTGTTTACTTTCTCTCCAAATTTTGAATGTCCAGTTGTAACTGTGCGGCCCTCATCACAGTCCTCCATAGATTGTAAAGAGTGCGCACTATAACGCACGTCCTCCGAAATGCATGTGGCCAGCCACCACTTTTTTTCAATCTCGCAATCCTTCAGCCGGGTTTCACAGTTACTGCCCTGAAGGACATGGTCACACAGTAATGTGTGCAAAAAATGGTGCCTTAAACTGTGTCCTGTGTGGTTTTCCACAGGGGGCAATATATGGCTGCACACCTGAACCTTCTCCCGTTTGTCCCGGTCCATGGTCCACCTCCGCAGCAGCTTCCGCTTGGTCTTCTCCGAGCTCGGAGGCTTCTTGGTCACAGACGCCTCGTTGAGCTTCCGCAAGTGAGAGATCAGAAAACACGGCACCTGGAGGGAGGGAGGGAAAGAGGGAGGGAGAGAGAGGGAAAGCGATGCAGAGAGAGAGTCAATCTCCCCACCTGGGTCTTAACACCACAATCCAGTTAGAGAAAGTTTAAGTGTCAAGTGTCAAACTTTAGTTTGAAAGCTTGATCTTCAGTTAAATTCCATTAGATTTCACTGTGTTTTAAACAGCCTAAGCCCTGAAAGAGGGAAAATCAGCTCCAGTACTGGAGGGCCACAGTCCGGCAGGGTTCACTGCTCTTTATACATCCTGCTAACACTCTCAGAACTAAAGAGGTCAACAATCAACTCAATCGGGCATTTACGTGGCGTGTCATGTAACGAAACCCTGCGGACACTGTGGGCCTGCAGTAGTAGAGTAGAGTAACAGCACTCAGGCGGTGACAGTTACGCAGCGCTTGGCGATCGGGGGGCTCACCGTCCACAGCAGGTCCTGATTGGTTATGAGGAGGCGCACCAGATGAGCCGCCCCCGCCGCCCCCTGCATCTCCTCCAGCTTGGCGCTCTTGCTGCGGGCGATGAAGAGGTTGGGCGCCACGATCATGGACACGTTCCACAGGCTCATGCGGTTCTTTTCCTCGTGCGCTACCACCTTCCTGAGGAACTCCAGCAGTGCCTGAGGGCCATGAACACGACAATACAATATTCAGTGCCCCCTGTCAGCGCTCTAGCAGAACTGCAGCCACTGCTGTGCTGGATTGTGGATGGAGGGGTCAGGCCCCAGCTAATAAGCGCCGTTGAATTCACCCTGAGGCTCACAGATCATGTTCAACTATCCAGAATGTTTTAAAAAACGTAATAATGTTCTTTTACAAATAAACTTTAAACAATTAGATTAGCTACGGCTGTGGAAATAATCAAAACAAGGTTGCCAGAGGAGGGATAGTGATCCTTTTGAACTTCTGTACACAGAGATCAGGGACTGCAATCAACAAGCAGCGGGATGATGGGAAGTGAAGTCCAGAGCTTGAGGTTGTTGACTGTGTTGAACAAGCTATGGACTTCATCTACCACAAGCCACTGTGTGCAACATTAGTGGCTCTTTGCCTATCCATCTCCTGTTGTACATGATCAACTGTACTGATCCACCACCAGGCTTGCTGCACCCAAATTCATGCCATTCAGCTTGAAGGGGGTATACATAATCCCCTTAATGGAGATTTATATGGGAAACGCTGTTTTATTAACTCTCCTTGTGGTATTGCAAACTACATCCCGAGGACCCCCAATCCCTTTGATATATAGATCACCCTAAATCAGCCAGGGCTGAACACTGGGAATGCACAGTAACAGCTGATATATGGGTGCCATGAATCACCCATATGTTTTGAATCAAAGGCTCTTAGGAAGTAAAGTAAAAAGTGGTAAATGTTAGAGGGTGATAAATTTGAGATGAGGTTGAAGGTGCTTTACAAACTGTGCAGGTCTGAGATTGCTCAGGGCTTCAAGACACCAACTCATTCAAACCTGTGCAGGATCTCACAATACTATGCCGCACTATGCCTACGCAGCGGTCTGTAGTCACCTCTGTTTTCATACACGCTAGGAGATGACACTGTTGCATGAGGGCTAGTCTAATGTGTTTCCATTATTATACAAATCTGCTCTCCAGGTGGGCAGTAACAGCCCTTAACATTAAGAGTGAGAGACAATAACAGTATGTAAGGCATGTGGTGAAACAGGGACTTTCCACTGCTTGTCTGTGAGGTGAATCATTTTTTCCAGCATTTTTTCCCCCTCCACTTGGATCAAACCGTATGTGGCGAAGAAAGAGAGAATTTAATAAAGGGAGGTGTCGAGAAGGCCAGGCCGTTGATACGTTGTAGGGGACCTCGTTCTGTGAGCACCTACCTTCAGTGTGTCTCTGTTGGGCTCAGGCAGTAGCATGATGAGAAGGTGAAGGGCCTGGATCTGATGTCTGGACGAAGACATACCTGACCATCACAGCAACAGAAGTGAAACACATCAGTATCACACTGAGCACATCCCACACCATTACCAGCACAAGAATGGAAAATCAAGCACTAAAAAAAAACAATTGGACCAAGTGCATGAATCAATTCAGCCATTACAGATATAGATGCAGTGCTCAGATTCACCAGAGGGAGGGTTCAGCATATTCACAAATGTAAACTAATTGTGGCAAGAGACTCAGACTTTTTCCTCAGACTTCAGATATCTTAAAATGGCTGTTGTCAGAAGCAAAACATTTATTCAAGAAGCGTGAATGGGGGGACGACCGTGATGTATGTGTGGGCCGATGGGGTAGAAGACTGTTTGGCCAGAGTGAGCAGGAATATGACTGCAGAGCGTTTGTGTGTGATGAAAGGACTGTGAGGTTTTGGCGAGTTTGCCCGGGCTGAATGAGCGAGTGCTGGTCTCCAGTGAGAGGCGAGGAAGACTCACTCAGCACGGCGATGAAGGCTGGGAGGTGTTGCAGTGTCAGCAGGGGGTAGGGCAGCTCCCTGATGAACATCTTGAGCAGCCCCGCTGCGTCGTTATGCCGCACCTGCTCCCAGTCGAAGCGGTCCTCGTAGAACTTCGCTTCCAGCTCCTGTCGTAGGTGCTGCCCAAAGAACACGTGGCACGTGAACACTTGACGCTCATTCGGTCCAAGTCCGCTCTTTCACCTCCATTTAAAGGAAACCTCTGCTGTTTTGTCGACCAGACCGAGCAATTTATAAAATCAGACTTGTACGGGCCACTGGCCTGGTATGTGCTCGGTAAGCCCAACTAAACACTTCCCTGGAGTGTATTTTCAAACAGCGTGGGCCTTTTCTCAGAAAAACTTTGTTTCGGTCTCCAATTAGACACACATGGTGAATGGTAATTGTTGGGTAAACTACGGCAAATTTTTCCACGAACAGAGGTACTCTTCAATCCGCCCGTTGCGGAGTCAGCCACGGCTACACCAGAGCAGACCCCTTCCCTGCTCTAACCACTTCCATGTGCCACTTCCTGTCCCGCAGGAAACCCAATACCTGCACATTTTCAGAAGTGCTGAGCTTCGTGTTGAGTGCTGGGACCCACTATGGCATGGCGCCATACTAATCAAACTGGGACAAACTGGATCGCTGGTCCCCTTGTACAAATCTATGTTGGCAGGGGTGGGGGGTGGGGGGTTTGGGGGACGCAGAAGAACCCTGACTCACCCCACATTAATACTGTTTTGAATGTTCCTCAATGTCCCTCATATGGTGGGATAACCATTAGGTCTATGGTCAAATCACATATCTTATCGTAAACATATTTGACAATATACTGTATGCGTACAACGGCATATACAGTATTGCATGTGAGTGACAATAACTGATACATTTGTGCAGTATAGTTTGATACGTATGAACATATGTATTCCTCATATAATGCATCTCCAATTTTACCATACACACTAGGCACTATGTTTTAATGCATTTTCTTTGTACACGTTTTCACATGCACAATCCCACATGGTCATACAGTTGATAGGTGAATGGAAGAGCATGGCTCTGGGTTGGTGTGGAGATGCTGCACAATCTCACCTTGACTCTGGATGCTGACCCAGGTACCCTCAGGATGCCCTCTGTCTGTAGCCCTGTCTGCTCCAGCTTCGACAACAGCTGCAAGCACACACACACACACACACACACACACACACGTAATGCTAAGTGAGGATTTGTGAGGCTGATCTGTACTTGCAACCACTGTGTTGCATGTTTCAAAGCTGGCGAAAAGCTGCAATTGCAAACTTGAGCAAATTATTTGATGTGCGTTTTTCTGCATCAGTAACTCTCCGGCTGTGTAAGTTCATAACATACAAAAGGGTAAGCTATAAGAGTCGCTCTGGACAACAGAGTCTTCTGAGCAAATATATCCCATAATGTGTTAACATGAAGTGGAGGGGATACCAAACCACCAAGCTCTTAAATACGCTTCCCTCCTGAGGAGAAAGTAGATTTTTCAGATAACCAGGGAGTACAAATGTGATCCTTGTATAGATATCCATAAATATTCAGCATTCCACGATGAGATCACAGTCACGACCTGAGACTTCCAGTCAGAACTCGACTGATATCTACACTCTAGCGCCTAGACTGATGGAGTTTTTCCAAAAAGCCTGTGACCACCAGAGCCCATCTTCCCCACAGTCAAGCGGCTCCTTACCTTTCTGAAAATAAGGGGAACTTTGGACCCGGGGAGTTTTTTCTGGTCATTTTCCAACAGCGTCGCCAGGGGAACTCCGAAGATGCCGTTCTCTGTAGAGAAAAGGGGAAGGGCAACGAGCGTGAGGTCGCAGCGGTAGACGAGGCGACGGCATGCACAAACGAGAGCGTTAGGACCCACTGGCGCCAGCACCCCCACCCCCCCCCACCCACCTCGAGACTTGCCCCGCGCCGACCGGCTCCTCTTCAGCTCCACGCCCAGCGCGTCGTAGAGGGTGGTCAGCTCTATCAGGGAGATGTACCCGATCTTCTTCATGTCCTCAGAGGACAAGTCCTCCACTCGGGTCAGGCCCAGTTTGGGGCATGGGGGAAGAAATATCTAGGCACCGGGATGAGAAAATCAATGCATGTTGCATCTAAATATATTGCGTATATTTTCAATTTTCTGTCACTCACATGCAATATATGACATTATACATGGATTTTACAACATATTTTACAATGTATGCATAGACTTGATATTTATTTGATATGTATCTGGGGGATATTGTGAACAGTATTAATTTGCCTTGTAGCACTTGTGAATATCTATGTATGGCCTTGCAGGTGGAATCTCCAGCTAAAACCTTAGTCTTGAATCTAATCCTGACCAGTGCTGACCGTGGCTAGGAGTCCCATGGGGTAATGCACTATTAGCCTTAGTAGTCGGCAGGGCTTTCCCATCTCATGACGCAATATACCCTATATACAGATGACTGCCAAAATAAAGGAAACACCAACATAATGTGTATTAATAGAGCCAGCACGAGCCACCAGAACAGCTTCAGTGCACCTTGGCATAGATTCCAGTGTCTGTTGGTGGAATGCAACACCATTCTTCCACAAAATAAATTATAATTTGGTGTTTTGCTGGTGGTGATGGAAAACACTGTCTCAGGCGCTGCTCCAGAATCTCCCATAAGTGTTCAATGGGGTTGAGATCTGGTGACTGAGACGGTCATGCCATAAGGTTTACATAATTGTTAATGCTCATTACACCATTCAGTGACCACTCGTTCTCTGTGGGTAGTCATTCCAGAAGAGACCACTCCCATCAGGATAGAAATGCTTCACCATAGGATGAAGGTGATCACTCAGAATGGCTGTGTATTTATTGCCATTTGTGTTGCCCTCTAAGGGATTGAGTGGACCTAAACCATGCCACGAAATCCACCCCACCCAACAACATCCCACCAGTATCCCTCATTTACTCAAGTGCTCCCTTTATTTTGCCAGTTAACTGTATATTGCACAATATATCGAAAGCTTAAATACAAAAGGGGTACGTTTCTGAGCAAGGCATCAAAACCAGCCCTGACGAGATGTTATAGTCAGGTGATTCACAGTTCCCTGCAGGTTAATGATCTGCAGATATGGTTTATCCCAGGCTGGGCTCTCACTCACGGGCAGGGCTCCGTCGTCCTTGGTGACCCGGTTGCAGTCCTGGCAGATTCGTTCCTTCCTGCGGCCAGTGGCGGCACCCTCGGAGTACGGCACATCAAACACCAGAGTCTCCTTCACAGGCTGGCTCTCCCCTGCACAAACAGCTGGACATGAGGAAGGAGCTCACACACACACACACATGCACACACACACACAGGCAGGTTTGATTCCCAGGTGGAGGCACTGCCGTTGTACCCTTGAGCAAGGTTCTTAACCTGAATTGCTTCAGCAAATCCAGATCGTATGTAAGAAACGTAAAACTGTGTAAGTCACCTCTGGATAAGAGCGTCTGTTAAATGTCCAAAATGTAACGTGCGCACACACACACATGCATGCTTATGTGCGCTTACATACGCACACACAAAAGGACAAACATACACACACACTCACTCTCCTGCAAATCAAGGGGGTTGAGGATCTGAGCTTTTCAGTTATTTTCCGGGATTGTACTGAGTTACTGTACTCCCGCTAGTGCAGAACCTCAGAAGTGTGTTCAGCGTCGCTGTGGCGGACGGTGAGACAGCGCAGCTATCCCACCTGTGTCCGGAGAAGCAGGCAGAGGGTGCCTAACCCGGCTCACCTTGCGTGGGGGTCCACTGGGGCAGTCTGGACAGAGGCTGGGTGTTCGGGGAGACCGGCGAGACAGGATCACTGGCACGTCCAGGCTGGAGAGGGGAAAGAGCAAAGAACCTTACACACCACTGCAAGCTGCAGCCACGCTAACTTCCAAATGAGCCATTAGCACTGACGACTCCGCTTCTTCATTAGGCCGCAGACGGAATCCTACATTCTGAAGACATGTAGTGCAATTGCCATCGCCTGAAGACAGGCAGGCAGTGTGGTATAATGGTTAGGGAACTGGGCTTGTAACGTTAAGGTTGCAGGTTCAATCCCCAGGAGGGGTACTGAACCTGAATTGCTTCAGTTAATATCCAGCTGTATAAATGGATTGTAAAGAAATGTCAACTGTAAGTTGCTCTGGATAAGAGCGTCTGCTAAATGCCTGTAATGTAATGTAATGTAATGTAAAGACAGGGACAGGTTAAACTATTTCATTGTCGTGGTGGCCGACGCTTTCCCAAAGGGAAAATGAATGCGTATTGAAATGTAAAACAAGAGGAATACATATTTTAAATACTGTATATGTGAAAATGTACAACATTTACAAGAGACATTTATTATTTCCACACTCATGTATGACATTTTGGGCACTTGCTGCAGAACTGATAGTAAAATTACAACAATCATTGCAAAATGTTGCAAAACTGTGAGCTTTTTTAAAGACTTTCATAAAGAAGATGAAAGTATTTGATAAATGAAGGTAGTCACGCAAGTAAATAAAAATATCCCCCCCGCACTTACACCATGAAAGGTTAATTATTGTGATATCGTGAAAAAGCATAGGGGCACTTTTAAACGCAACATAAATAATTAAGTTGTAAATGTCTCCATGGCTGTTTTTTTTCAGCTTTATTGCTCCAAACTACCATTCATTCTTCATGCTCCAGTTTTAATGTGAATGCTTTGAAAATGAAGTCAGGCCCTTGGCCTCCACTTCAGCTGTGCGCTGATGGAAATAAGAGCTGAAATAAAACCGTTGGAATCAATTTAGTTGCAATCAAACACCAACAAGTCTATTGGCCTCCTGGCAAGTCAAGAACATTTCAGTCAGTTAAAAAGGCCATTTACCAAAATGAAGAAAGACTTTAAACATGTCTGCAGGAGATACGGCCAGGAAAAAAGGCTAGTATGAAAATAAACTGATTGCTTTAAATATAAATAAAGTGCATAACCTTTTTTCATAATATTAATGTGAGGCTTTTTTGCGCAAACTTTTTTCTGGGCAAACTGCCTATGGTCATCAACCAGGGCTTTTAGTTTCACATGAAGGGCCAAGCAGGTAACGAGGCAAAACACATTTGTTTGCCTTTTAAACAACCTATAGGAAATGGATGGTTTCAGTTACGTATCGGTCGTAGTTCAATCTCAGAGCGTTCGATACAATTGTCTTTTAACCAGCACGTGCTGAAATCAGCCCTACAAAGTGTACGCAATCACTTCCCTTAATTGCATGCAGTGTATACATTGAAGCCCACGAGATGGTGGGAGTTAACTGATCCTAGGCCAGCTGTGAGTGAGTCATCGGACAGTCACCCCTGCCAAGCGGGTGAGTCACAGAGAGAGCTGACTGCACTGTAAATACCACACGTGTCTCCTCACTCAGCCCTCACCCTGAGCTGTTTCTGTCAGTGTCACTGAAAAGGGAGGGGCTTCTCAACAGCTCCAAAACAATGCCTATATTCACACATACTTTCCGCTCTGGAATTTGAAATGCTACTGATCAGAGCGCCAGGTATGGAAATGTGGCATCTGGGACTTCCTGGTTCACCTGGTGAGTGTGCATGTGCGGTGGGCTCGGCAAAAGAAGCCTGTGTGTTGGAAAAGTGGGCGGGGCCTAATGAGACTGGGGGAATATGGAAATTGGGTGGGGATAGGCAAATCTGCCTATCCGCATTGCAGACCTGAGACCAAACCAGACCATAATATAATATATAATATAATATAATATATGCAATTTAGCAGACACTTTTATCCAAAGCGACTTACAGTAGTAAATGCATCCATTTTTCAGTATATGTGGTCCCAATGGGAATTAAACCCACAAGCTAAGCATTGTCAGCGCCATGCTCTACCCACTGAGTTACACAGAACCACATACCACATGCCATGTATCCCACATCCTTACATTTCATCTCAACCCCTTTAGAGGGCTTAGATAATGCACTTTGAGATGTAATGGCAGATGTGCTCAGCAATGACAGACTCTTCACCACAAAGTAATTAACATATTATATATATTAATATAGTGAAAAACTACTGTACTCAGTGAACTACTTACTGTACATTTTGGATAAACACTGGATTGGCATGGACAACCCCTGAGTGTAGTTGTTGTTTCAGGCACTGCGACTGAAAACTGACTAGGAACTGACCAGGAGCCCAGAAACTCAGTTCTCCACTTATCAAATTAACTTTATATCTGTTAAGGTCACATTGTGCTTCTGTCTTTAAAAATGTAATTAAAAAATAACATTAGCCTTGTAATAAACAGGAAAAACCTCAAACAGAAATCGACACCCAATATGGGATGGCATGAGACTAGTTCAACATGGAGGACCAGGGAGAAAATACGGGACCATTACTCCCAACAAAGAGGATTCTGGGTATGGAACTCACTGAGGTTTCGGGGGTGGAGAAGACGTCGCGCACGTGGCGGATTGGCTGCTTGTTCCTCTTGCGCATGGTCTGGGTGTAGTTGTCCAGCCGCTTCTTGACGAGGGCTGCTTGCGTGCGTGTCAGGGTGGAGAGCAGCGCTTCAGCGGGGGCGTCGCCGGGGGCCCCGGACACCAACGTGGACAGCCCCGCCTCCTGGAGCCACGCCTCCTCAAGCTCTGCCTCTGGAAAACCGTCACAGCAGAGTCAGTCTACAGAGCTTATGTAACGTCGTGCAAATGCAAATCAGGAATTTCGGTCTTGGAAGAAGTAACAGCTACGACCCAACTTTGGGTGGCAATACGAAAACGAACCCACAGCTGACTGCTGAGTCTGTGGCAGACAGAGCCAAGAGCCCGCTTAGCCCATTGAAAACAACAGAGCAGGTCATTGCGATAATTCTATTACCGGAGAGCTAAACTAAAGTTTTCCCACAACTGTAAAGTGTACCAAATTAAAGGGCGCATTTAACGAGGCCTAGGGCCCCTCCTTGTGGCTCCTCCTCCTTTCCCAGGGGCCCCAGGGAACAGTGTTTGACGTACCATCGACGCTGCGCTCCAGCAGCTCCTCCTGGCACGAGTGGCCATTCTCCTCGATGTTCTTCACCTCACTCCAGTAGTCCTCCATGGAGCTGAAATCCAGGGAATTCTGGGATACAGAGCGCCCCTCTGGGGGAAGGCGCAGGGCCTCCTGGGATATCATTCTGCCAGACCCTTGGTAGCGCTGTTTCCTGAAGATGACGGAAGAAGATCAGCTCAGCTCAGCTGCTTAATGTTCCCTGGTTGTGCTCATGGTGAGGTGGTGGGGCAGGTAAAGACTGGAGCTCTATGTAGTGGATAAACTGCAGAAAGTACATGACCAGCACAGTGCTTGATAAAGCGTGGCTACAGTGTGCAATGCTGAAGGTGTTCCCTGGACATTATTTCTCCAAACAGGATGTGTTCTCCTTTCAATTCAGCCTCAATTCGGTTTTATTAGAATATTACTCAGAAATGAGCATGACAATTAACCATCATTACCCTACACACACACACACACACACACACACACACACACACACACACACACACACACACACACACACACACACACACACACACACACACACACATACACACACACACAGACACACATGCACTTGAACACACACACACTCTGTCATTGACACTGTACCATGTCTTTTAAATTTAAAACCTATGGTGCCTGATGCCTCACACATGGAGTAGCTGGCTATATATAACCCCTAACCTATATTTTCCACCCCATAAAGATTCACATTACTGTGGAAAATTCCACTTCACAGACTACATACGCTTGTATGGAATTACCAAACTCAGCAAATGGTTACGGTTCGTTCTAGGTCTCTCTAGATTAATATTCAACCTTGACCGATATAATGACTTCATCATAGAGTTAAACCAACACGACACATCAAATAGTGCTACGAATCCAATGCATCACATGTTTTAGACCTAAATTTACCCGTAGTGTAAAATGCAAAACTGAAACTTTAAAGTCAACCCAGGTTGAGAGAAGAAGCTGGAACCCTGCTTCAGAGAAACTCTGCTTCAGCACTGCCTCTCTAATCCATTCACACAAACTGCTGAAGGCTCTCTGTCTGTACCCATACCATAGAACATTCGCCATCTACAATTGACAATATGCACAACATGTGAAGAAGCCAGATCCATTCCTCTGACAACATTGGCGTAATTTGGTTCCCACACCCCCCTGTATTAAGGGAAGGGGGGGCTGCTTCCCATTACAGACCCATAATTACCAGGAGCATCATGACATCATCAACCCTATCAGCCATAATGAGGATTTATGGTGGTTGAGGAGGCATTAACCTCTCGCGCTTCGGAGGAAGGGGGTCCGCCTTTTGCCAACACTCTGCTGGAACTGGCCGGCTGTCTGATCCATTTAAACAGGAAGCAGACCTGTGACCAGGGGGACTGTGCCATCTGAAAGCCCCACGGCCAAATGTAAAACTAGGTTAGCGTCGCTCAGACCCACATATTGACCCAGGCAGGCACTGAGAAGACATTTTGGCAGATGAACTCACAGGGAGGTTAACCGTACCTGGTTGGTATGAGATCTTGCTGTGGCTCTGAAATGTGCTTAGGTTGTGGGTTCAATCCCAGCAGCTGAAAATGTATGCATTCACTAATGTAAGGCTTTGGATAAAAGCGTCTGCTAAATGCCATAAAAAAATAAATCCATGACTAGTGGTCATGCCAAGGTCAAGCAGAGAAATAAATTTTTAAATGTCAAAATAAAAATAAAACAGAAGTCACACTTGGGAGTAAAAAGCAGTGTGCCAGTATTTTCTTCCTTTATGTATTCATTTTTAATACCCAGTATCTGTGCAATATTATGGATGTGCGTATGGCTCTCTGAGGCAGCAAGGAGGTGCAACCAGAGACTTTATCACCACAGGAACTCTCCATGGTGTTCTGATGATGGAACCATGCTCAACAGTTTAGGAATAGTGTTTAAGGTGAGTCACAGGAAGGTGCCATCTTGGCATCTTTGGTCAGAGTGTTAGGTGCCAAAGACGAACTGTTGACTTCACAAATGACTTCCCAATCAAAATAAACTGTTTGAAAGCATTCATTGTTTGAAGGAGAGCCACCGAAACAATCCACAGGTAAGGCGGGGAAGCTTGGCAGAAGACACGGACGTGCTTTCGCATTATGAAGCGAGCATTGTCAGGGGTGCAGGCTCACCATCTTTGTCACCTTGCGTAGCCTCTGATCTAATCTATTGGCATGGCCTTCTTGATCGCCAGTTGCGATCAAGCCACGAAATAAGCCATAACAATGCCTCACTTAGATCGCACGCCGTAGATTAGCAAAGTCTCCATAAAACAGCACGCGGCGGTTTATTTTCCTTAAAATCTGGAGCGGAAGCTGCTTAGACAGGTAGCTCATCGCATACCCCAGCGTGGCACAATGAGCCACCTGTGAACACTGTCCCAGATATGACAAGTATGTCACGCTTGTTGAAGAGCAGGTTTGTAAGCCCCATTTTGGTATTATTGCCTTACATGCAGCTAATCAGCAAAACATTCTGTTTGATCCCTGTGGCTTTTCGTTTCACTCCAAGTAAAGCCTATTTGCCAGTATAGAAAAGTGCAGGTATAACATGCCTTCCACACCGGCAAGCAATTTTGTGCGCGGTTTAACAGAATACAGTCATGTTCCATAATAATCAAGATGATGGTGCCTTCTACACTACACTGGCTGGTGCCATACGACTGTCCTCTTCTGCACAAACCCAGAGCTCGTTTCTGCCCTGGCGCTTGGAGATCTTTACCCTACCAGGGTAGGAACCCATTAGCCATTTTCCCCACCATCAAAATGATGCACACCATGTGGTTCTGGTATGGAATCAAATTGCTACAATGGCAAAAAATTAATACATGTTTTATTGCGGGTATCATAAATGAACACAGATGAGCTTAATTTTAGTGTATGTGTTGGAAACACATGTTTCCAGCCCCCTAATCTCAACTTGAGGCTCACTCCATATGGATCTCGATTCATTCTGGCAAGATCCTCCCTGCCTTGAAAGCCAGTACATTCATTTTTACTATTGTAGTAACCACCAAGGCAAAAGTTCATATTTTTATCTCAGATCATTTCTCAGAGAAGATGAAGTGGAATATACTGCAGCTTGGAAACGCACATTCCTTAATGAGACTGAATTTACACAGGATGTGCCATGGGTCAACAAGTGAACTCTTTAGCCCGTATTTAAAACACGATATACGCAACTCAGCAACTTGTTGAACTCGATCTCCAGCATAATCATGGATGATTAATAATGGCACGCGTTCATACGGCGTATTTCATTCGAGCTTTACACTACATGGGGGGGGGGTTGTCCCAAATCCATTGCCAATGTGCAGCACCAGCACCTGGATAATGCACGGCGGTCACTTTGCACCAGAACTGTCATCAGAAACCGTCTTCAATAAACAGACCACGTTCACAATGAAAATACAGCAAAAACTCATTCTTTAGTGATACATGGATGATGGCTATGCAATAGTTCACTGGATATCTTCAGTTCAGCGGATTTGAATAAATATCAACCATAATGAATAAATACACCAGACGATATACATTAAATAATGTATGTTGAATGTCCATAAATGGCGTTTGGAGAGGTATAAAAGCAAGCTGAGCTTCCCACCATCATGCCATCTGAAATTCATCCCGACTGTTGAGGGCCAAAGCTTGTGGTGCTAACGCAGTTCTACTAGGAATGCTCCAACTATCTACGGACTCAGCACCCAGTCAGGCTGAGACACCAGCCAGAGCTAGTGCTGTTCGCATGCATTCACAAACACACTCAGCCTCTCCAGACCGACCCTTCCCCAACGGCAAAAAGAGAGAAAACAAATACAATGCTCAAAATATTTCAGGCAAAAACTTCTCATATCTTCATGTTTGTTTGATGTGTATATGTGTGCATATATATATATATACACACAAACACACACACACACACATACATACACACTCTGATGTGCCCCACACACACACACACACACACACACACACATACAATATTTTCTTTACTTTATCATATGTTCAAAAACATCATACACCAGGTGTAGTCTGGACTGAAGTCAGATTGAGGTTTTTCTTTCCCCATCCACTGGAGACCGCAAACTCAATTTCAGCTTCAGCAGAACCAGTAAGCCACATATAAGGAACGTACTCATAAGGAGAGATACAAATCATAAGGAACATAAGGAGCGGTTCCATTAGTCGGTTGCATTAGTCCATTAGTTCCAGATTAAAAGTTGCCCTTGAACAGGAGGTGAGTGGTTTTGAATGGACTTCAGATTTACAAAGTGCAGAACACACACACACACACACACAGACACACACACACACACACACATACTTACACACACACTCATACCCCGTCAGTCAAATAAACAAACCTTCCTTTCAGGGACCGATAAGAGCTATAAAGTCTAGAGGTGTGGGCATGCCGACGCCAATCCAATAAAGCGTCACAAACGAACGTCACCCTGCATGTCCTTGAAAGGCAAGTTACTTATGATCCCGTGTGCAACTATCACACATTCCAGGTGCCTTTCGGATTGCGAGAGGAGTGACTCACGACACATGCATGACAAGAACATAATGTAGGGGAGACGGCGGTGCAGATGGTGAGGCATGATCTGCATAAGTTTCAACAGCCACGCTCATTCTTGAATCACGGCGGATACCTCAACACCTTTCTTCACCTGAACTGCACTAGTGTAAAGACGGCATGGGAAGCTGAAACAATTGAATCTCCACGAGTCCTCTACAATCTGTACGAGTGGCACACGTAAAATGCAGCCCACGCACGCTGCTGCTTTTGATCGGCTGGTACAGCATCGGCCATCTGGTACAGTGAGGTCCATTACGACAATAGGCGACACAGGCATTTTGAGAAGAGAACTGGAATGCTACGTATGGCACAGTTTTCTCAATAACGTCCCACGTGCTGTCAGTCATGTCGCAGGGACTTTGAGAACAACTGCAGCCGTCCGTGCTGGTATTTAGCAATGCCGCCTTAAAGTGGAAACATCTTTCAACTGAAAGAAACTTTCATGTAATTACCTTTGCCTTTAAAATATTCATGCAAAGTCCTTTAGAAATGCAATGTCTTCATCCTAATGCTAAACGGTCAATAAATGTTCAACTTATTATCACAAAGTATCTGCACAAGTCATTTCCTAACATTACTGGTTTTCAAGTCTCCTACATTCCCACAAAGCACTGTAACTGATAACACATAAATCAAAAATAGCTTTTAAAGCTATTTTAATGCACTCGTTAAATGTGAAAACAACGAATGCCAAAATTCTATGCTAATCCGAATAAATAACCGTACAAGACCATAACCAATTATACATTTATTTGAAACAAAGAGCATTAGGGTATTGCAGATTCAAATAAATCTGAGAGAGTCGATATAAAAATATAGTGACTTCTTAGAAAACATTTATAAATTCTGAACTCCTCTATCAAAACAAGTCACAAGTATCTGCTGGAAACATTCAGCTTTTAGAGGAACTAGGTTTGAGAGAATGTACAATGGGGAAATCTCCCAAAGGAAAATAAGATGTAATTACCTTTCAGCGAGACATCCAGCCAAAAGAGTGGACCTTATTAACCACAGGCCGAAGTTCGGATGGATATCCCTTGCGTAAAAGACGTAGTTTAGAGAGGACCACAGATTGTGTGTGCGTGTGTATGAGTGTATGCATGCACGCATATGTGTGAGTGTGAGTGTGTGTGTGTGTGCGTTCATGTGTGTGAATGCTCTATCTCAGGATATCCTCTAGTGAAGTCAGGATCTCGTAGAAAGAGAGGGTTCCCTCCGCCCACATGCCTCCATCTGACTCCACCCTAGCCACAAGTTTCCAGTGTCCAGCTTTTTCCCCCTTCCATTCATCCCTCCCCCTTTTCACCCCTCCAGTTCTTTCTCTTGTTTTCTCTCTGCCTCTCCCTTTCTCAGATTGCTCTCCCTCCCTCTCTCTCTCTCTCTCTCTCTCTCTCTCTCTCGACATCTTTTTCTGCTTTGCCTTCCCTGTCCTTTCCCTCCCAAAAACATCTTGCTCTATCTGTCACTTGAAGTACTGATTTATCTTTCTTTTTTGTGTCCTACCTTTTCTGTTTCCCTCTCTCTGACAGCGTCTCCCAGTATTCTGGCATATTTACTTACTGGATCTATTGAAGAAGTAACTGGCTAAAAATGACTGAATGATCAACAGGGTATGTGGTCTGATTAAGAAATGCTATTGAAAACATTCCACCCCAGAACACAAATCTCAACTTGAGAATCTAGATCATTGCAGCACTTAAATAGTAGGCTATTTCTACAAGACAGCAGTGAACAAAAGATGAATGTCCGCTCATTGGTTGCTTTTCTCTGATGATAAATTAAACAAAAATGTGATGACATAATAAAGAAAACAGTTCAACAGTTTCTGCCACTTTATCAGCAAGTATCCTCACTACACTATATCTACTACCCTCATAATGAATCAGAACAAATGTGGGCCAGTTACAGCAATTAATCAATGCAAGTAAGGAAAATTACATTGCAGTCTATAAAAAATGAAACCACAGGATTGAACCCTAAAACGCATAATTGCGAATGCTTTTAATGGGGGAACCAGCCTGAAGAATTTACCTTTGGAGCCCTGAATTCAAGACACGGCCCCAAAGATTGTATGTATGTAGGTCAATGGTGATTGAGGGAAAATTGGAAACATGTGGGGTGAGTGAAGGCTCCCGAAGAGAGCGAGAGCGGTAACCTTAGAAACGAGTCAAGGGACCTTCCAATCATGACCTCACTCTTCAGCATGTAAACACCAGGGCTCTGTGCACGTTCCACGGTCCAAGAAAAACGCCGCTAATCTGACGCCCATTGCTCATTCAAGAAGCTGCGCGGCTGATAAATGCAAATGTTATTTTGCGGTAGTGTTGAAAAGTGCAGGGAACAGGAAGCACATTGCAAAATATGAAAACAATAACGTTGGCCGCCGCCACTTCGTGCTACTGTCAAGACGAAAGCCAGAGATGGATGATTCCAGTCCAGGATGGTTGCGGGCGTCTGCTGGTTTTCATTCTATTTCAGCTCTTAACTGATTCATTGTGGTCACTCACAGAGAGGAAGTGACCTCACCTGGTGTTCCCATTGTGCATCAGTTGCTGAATTACAGATAAATCGACAGTAAGTCAATTGCCCATCCCAAAACAGCCCTTTATTTTTGTCCAACGTCCCATTCCAACCCTTACATTGTCTGACCTACTTTTTATTGAAGCTGAAAACATACTAAATTGTTATAATATTTTTAAGTGCTTATTTCAATCAATGATGTTTCTCAAGGGTACAACAGCAGTGCTAAACCTGGGATTCAAACCTGCAACTTTCTGATTATTCCCTTGCTAGAATGTACTGTGAGCATAGTCATCTATATTGACAAAATATTTAAAAACTCACCTGGTGAGATTTTAGTCCCTTAAATCACGCAGCTTTTTAAGGTTTTTAAGTTTGACACTTTGACAAATGGGTGCTTCATATTTGAAAGCTAATGATAAGGCAATGTACTGTATATTATTAGTCAGGAAGTATCATTTAACCCCAATTACCCTGAGGCAGGCAGTTCCCATTCACTCCCCTTTCACAGGTGTTTTCGGCACCTGCCGAAAGGTGGCTGCTGTTCTCCGGTAAGTGCCAACAAGCCCAAGGCTCTGCATCCCTCTCCTACTGGCCCATAAATCTATCTGTGGCCATTACAACCCCAAAGGACTACAGCTGGAAGTCCTGTCTGCAAAGAGCATGCACTTAACAACTGACAACAGACAGAACGCTGACTAGTGAAGTCGTTTTCCTCTTTATCCGATGACACACGGACAAGCTGGCAATCGTCCTGAAACAAAAAAGGATCTATGCAAAAGGTAGTAGTGGGGGTTGTCAATCTGAAAATACAGATTGTTTGGGTGTGCCCACAAGAAGATGTCCAGTGCATTTGTTATACTTTGAGTACTTAAACATTTTTTAAACATAGATTTTAAACACACATCAGTCTTATGCATGGTTGCCATGATTTCCGCATAATCGCATATATGTAAGACATCTAACGGACAGCAAGTAATATCTTGCTTACTTTATTGAATCCATATGGAACTATGCCAGAACACTTCTGAGAAATTGTCCACTGTAGTGAAAAACCCTCATTTTCAAACTGCAAACCCACACTTTAAAAACTGTTCACTTTGAAAAAGGCTCAGGCGTATTGCTAAGGTATGTCATATGACCTACAGGCAACGGCCAAAATATGGCATGGTTTAGGTCTACGCATCTCCTTAGAGGGCAAGGTAAATGCCAATAAATACAAAGCCATTCTGATCACCTTCATCCTATGGTGAAGCATTTCTATCCTGGTGGGAGCAGTCTCTTCCAGGATGACAGTGCCCTATCCACAGGGCATGAGTGGTCACTGAATGGTTTGATGAGCATAAAACAATTTAAACCATATGCCATGGCCATCTCAACCACCAGATCTCAACCCAGATCTTGAACACTTATGGGAGATTCCGGAGGGGCACCTGAGACAATGTTTTCCCCTACCATTTCTTGTGGAAGAATGGTTTTGCATCCCTCCAGCTGAATTTGAGACACTTAGGATATATGCCAAGGTTTATTGATGATGTTCTGGTGGCTCATGGTGGCCCAACACCATCTTAAGACACTTTATGTTGGTGTTTTCATTATCTTGGCAAATACCTGTATGTAATCGCTGCCACTGCTGCTGCGTAGCTTGTCATTGCATACCGCCTTAGCAGCAGACCTATAATATTTTTTTTTAAGTCTTAAAATATTTAAACAGGAAGCCACGATGAGTTTAAACAGTTTCGGTCATGCACCATTAAAAAATGAAGACGTGGTAAGATGCAGGACTGGAAGACATTGCAAAGCAGATTTTAAGGTCGGCAAAAACAGAAAGAAGTAATTGTTTTATAAAATGGTCTTACGCCTGCCTCCTCAACAACAGCCAGTGTGAGAAATGGCCCGTGACTTGATAGTGTTACACTGGGGAGCTTTGCCTCTACAGCAGGCACTTCCTGTTTTCACAAAGAGAGTAAGGAAGGCTTGGCATGTGTCAATATACACATTTTTGAACATTTTTTCCATGATGCTTCCCAAAACCGCCCTTAAAAACACAAATGACTAAAAAATGTACAGAGACGCGTCCACCGTCAACAACGTCGAACAATAAAGAAAAGTACATGGTTGTGGCTGACCTGTTCTGATACTTCATTGCTAACAAAAGGGACGATGTTATCCTGGGAGCACTAAAACGATCCCCTCTCCCATCGCTCAGAACAATGAGATAAAGAGGGAGGGAGGCACATGACAGGGGACTCCTGCATACTCGTGCTGTTGCTTTCGTGCAGCAGCAAAGGGAACAGAATTTTGTGCCGATTCAACGTCAGCCATTTTAAGGGCACGGGTGGCTGTTCTTTAATGTGTATGTATTTGTACATGAACCCCTGGAAAAGAGCTTGGTTGGACCACCTTTGATGCCTTATAAATGAAAGAAATGTAATGTCTCTTCACCCAAATCCTCGTTTGAACCCATTCTGGGGAGAAATGTGAATTTACTGCCAATTTAATTTAGGCGGAATAAACAGGCTCCTCCACACTCTAGGAATTAGGGATTATCATCCTCTGAAAGCTAATGAGGGGGCGATTATATGAGCACAAAACACACAGACTTAATTTGAACAGAAAAGAAAATGAATTGAAATCAATTTTACTCAAGTCCCTTCATCAGAGGACTAGGCCTTCCACACTGTGGCACCGAAGATCACAGATTTAGATGGAGGGACTGAGCATTAAATACAGTACCCGCCTCAATAAAAAAAAAAAAAATGTAGGTTATAAAAGGAACCATACTAAAAAAGGCAACAAAAAAAAATTCTGTAAAGAAATTCTGTGTAATTGCCCACGTATTCTGACTGAAATAATATAGCAGTCAATTGGTGGAGAAAATCTGAAAACCTGTGCCATTTTGGTTTAGATTGTATTCTCTTTTCGGCAACAACTGGGTGAAAGGTTGATGGACAAAACAAAAATCTGTCTCAAGACACACTGTCGTCAGTGTTCAATGACTTCGGATCACCGTACAATTCCTACATTTCAATGTTAAGCCTGTGATAAATTACTGCAAAGCACAGAGGGCAATTTGAAACGATATAAAGCTAATGTCAAGTCAAGTTCAAAGGCAATCTGTTTGCCCTCCATCCTCAGCCAATTCAAACAATAAATATGAAAGCCCCAGTTTAGCCCATAGCCATCTGGAAACCATAATAACAAAAGCAACTACATATACAGCACAAATCAGACCTGAGAAAGCAATGCGGACATGATATCTGCGGACTACAGACAAAGCAAGACCCTTCATTTAGTATGCAATATACACTGCTGCTATGTTTAATTTCTAGACATAAATGGCATTTTCGGTCTTTGTGGCTCCCGGCAGTTTGTGAAGCCTCAAGCTGCAAAAAGAGCTTAAGGATATTTGACAGTGCAATAATATGATAAAGGAGGTTTTTAATAATAGAGCATCTATTATTGAGGACGTAATCAAAAAAGGGGCTCTTCATGGACTGGCGGACGCACGTACCCATGTAACCGCACGGCTGCACGCTCTTTAAAGCCATTTCCTCTGAATCCCATCATCTCGAAAAACAACTTAAAAAGAATTTAGCACTAAATTCCGTGTGCGAAGCACCATGAAAACAAATGTTAACGATGATTTGTTGTCAAAAGAGCAAATGTCCATATGGAATAACACATTCAATTTACCTTAATGGATTTCAATAATGAATAAGAACCCTCGCATGCGGCAGATATCCGTCAAAATGTGACTTAAGGCTCTGACAACCTTAACATTTCACTCTCCAAAACAGCCAATAACATCTTGCCACAATGCAAATACCTTCATGGGACATTTAAAATCACATATTTTGGTGATTAAATCGGACTGTGTTTTCATTCTTTAAGGGAGACATTGCAGAACGTGCTACATTCCCTAGTAGTGTGTGTAGAATTAAACTCCAGTCTCTGAGGGGCCTGGATTGTCCAGCTCAGGAAAAAACAGTATAAATTGAGGAACATAGCTAAATAAGACATTAGACGCCTGGATGGAACAAAAGTACACAGACACTGTTCCCCCACCCCCACCTGGATTGAATTGAGAGTCCCTTTGGTGCCTGTGTGCACAAATCACAACGTGTCCTCGGTTACAATATGAATATCAAAATAATCCTGTGCTACATGCATCCAGTAATTTGAGGCACACAAACCTCTTGTATGTCAGTGCAATGAGCATTTTCTCATACCCCTTTATATTCCAATAGTGATCATTTCAGTTCCCAATTCCCATTTGGGCCCAAGCTCAGATATGCAGAGTGCTACCTTGTGAGGTACAACCTTTTCCAAACACACAGTTAGAGACCCTTCATCACATAGGAGACTACTCACTTTGTGTTCCCTCCTACTACACCTAATGAGGTCACTGGTGGCTAAGGTGAGCTTCCCCAATGAACTGTAAAGTACTTTGAGATCATGAAAAGCATTAAATAAATGCAACACATAATAATAATAATAATAATAATAATAATAATAATAAAATAAATAGCAGAACCTAAGGAATTATGATACAGGAACAACAATGCAGAGGCGTAACATTCAACGCAAATTATATAAAGGATCTTTACAAAGGAGTTCTGATGGTGTAACTTTATATTCACCAATGCAGGGACAAACCTTTCAGTGTTAAGAGCCTGCCATCTTGATTACAACTGATACCCTACTGTCACTGTCACTGTCCAACTCTTTTCCTTTTCATCTGGCCATCAATACGTTTGATTGTGCACTCAGCAATCCATTGTGTGATGTAGGGAATGGTGCCTTTTGCCCATACTTATCCATCCAGGCCATGAAGTGAACCAAGAAATAAAAATGTACATGTAAATCTCTGCTATTTTTTTCAATGGGAGATGTTGCACTTTGGTGAATAAATTACTCTCGTCTTCACATCTAGATTGACCCAGCTTGTTACACCATGACAGTTTACACGTTTACAAATTAAGCGGCTCTGCTTGTCCGCTCCAGGTGGATCCTTCTAACTTGTTGTTCTTCTTCTGGACAGACAATTTCTCACGAACCGTCTGAATGCTTGACATCAAAAATGTGTTTGAGATAACAGAACCGCTTGATTTACGTCATGTCAGTGTGGTATTTTTCTTAAGTGCTGTCTCATGTCACACAATCTCCTTACACTACTGTATACTGTACATCAATTCATATGATATGCATACTTGCCGTGTCTGAAATAAATGATCAAGTGACCGTTGTTTACACTGTCCAACCTTCAATGTTAACTTCAGAAAACTCTTGCACACCAAAACGGTGAGGGAAAATTAATATGTAATCTATTGCCTGTATCGCTGCTCCTTCATTAATGTTCTGTAGCACAATCTGAACGCAATCCATTCCCATCAAAACTGCATTCAAATAAAACAGATAATACTGCATATAACCAGGTTTCTGTGTCATATTAAAATTCCTATGTGCTGTAAAGCTAAACAGTTAGGTCCATTGTCAAAGATTCCTTGAAGCGTTCTCCCATAACCAACTGCAGGCCTGCACTGCCACCAGCTGAAACCACTTAAATAAGACCATGCACGGAAATCCAGGCTGAAAGAATAAATCACCATTCATGTGAAAAGCAGATTATTTCCCTCTCCAAAATATAAATTTGTTGCCTCCGTCGAAGAGTAAATATTTTCCCTCAGAATCGTTCTCTTTCTTTGTTAGCTTCCCTCAGTTTGTAGCACAAAAGTAGGAGTGAAAGGTTACCTCCAGCTGGGACGGTGAGAGAAGTCAGCCCATCGCCATAACTACTGTTGAGGACACCAAGGTCATGACCTCTGTATCTTCCTTTTTTAACTGACATTTTTAAACGCACACTTACATAGAACACACACTTACATAATTGAGAAACAAGTTGATAGCTGTAGTAGCCTACAGTCAGAAAACAAAGTAGCATGTTGTACCTATTAAAGTACAAATGCCTGTCACTGTGGGAACTGAATTGTACCTTTAGGTCAGAAGAACATAATGGTATCCTTGAGAGAAAAAGAATGTTGCTTGCAGTGCAGGCCTTATTTTCATGCGAATATGTCTGCCAAAAACGATTCATTACCCTACCTTGGTACATGTCTGTACCTTTCCAATTTCACAGGGAAAAGGTACAAAACCGTTTCATGAAGGACCTTGCATGTGCCTTTGATGGTACAATGAATGAATTTGTACAATCAGAAACAAAAGCGTACCATAATTACCTAACATCTGGGTCGGGGGTTGGATTCCGTCAATCCGTGACGTCATATAGATGCAACATAAGATGTTGGATATTAGGTTTTTGGTTTTCAGGGTACCCATGTTAGTGACCTGGACCTCTGATGACCTCAGTCAAAATGTTACTGTGACTGGGGCCTTACATCAGTCATGTGGTTGCTGACAGCATGAGCTACGACAGACCTCCGTGACCATACTGTACTCTCTACTCCTCTTAAGGTGATTCAGCTGGAATGCTGAACCGTGGCATTGCTGAAGCTAGCGCCAGGAATGATTTCTTTCCTTTTTCGTGGTGACATCATTCACCGTCCGTTCTCAGCTCAGCCTGCCATTGGGTTGATTCATCCTGAGCTTGACTTTTCTGTTTTCCTTAGGCCAGAGCTGACAATTATGCGCTCTGGGATGAAAAAGAGGAGCTATATTCAGCATCACCAGATGTTAAAGGAATTTTGGATAGAAACTGAAATGAAAAAGGGTCTTGTCTATATCATGTACTATATATACAATATATATATATATACAAGTACAATGCAATACCATACTATAATAATGTTTGACACATTGTCATAATAGTCACCTGACTATCATTGTACTGTATCAGTGTTGCAATACCATGCATACCTGTCACAAGACTGTACCAGACAGTTGTACAAACATTTTGTCACAAAAATATTTTTACCCCACAACTTTGACACAATAGCAAATATCATAATAGCTCTCAAATACAACACCACCTGCAGTTTGTTCATTTCCTGCCTGCTTTGTGTCCCTTCGGGCAATAATTCCCACAGTGACACGTTATAATTTGCCTGTCTGTTTGACAGCAGATGTACAGTAACACAGATTTTAAACGCCCTCCGAGACTCTCAAATAATGTGAAACAAAAAACCCCAAACCATTACATTTCCCTGTGGGTACCACATAAGAGTTTAAGTATCTTTCTGCGGCGAAGGTACAGCCAATCGTGCAGATCCCTTGGAATTACACAAACTTACTGCATATTCCTGTTCATTTAAAAAATCTACTCAAAAAAACGGAACTTGTGCCAGTAAAATAGTTTCCACAAACTCCTAAAATAAAATAGCCGTGTTTATGGGAGGAGTGAGCTCTTTCTAAAAGACTGAAACAATTATCATCTTGTCAACACTCCGACATGTACAATACTAGACAGGTATGTGACCCATTTTCACCAATGCAAATGCGTCACAAAGAAACCGAAAACTAATCGTCGAGGGGTCGAGAGAAGTCGCATCTTTTGGTAAGATAGGCTTAAACGAATGTTTTTCTACTTGTTATTCTGCTGACTGCATAATAAACTATGTTTGACCTGCTCTGGCCTTTTGAATGGCTAGTGCAGATCTTGCACATTGCAATCATTCCACAGAACAATAGGTTATCAGCACACCAAACATTTACAGATATAAAAAAAAAGCACAGGAGGCAAATAAAAGGATAACTGTAATAATTTAAATATTGGCTTGAAATGTAAAGGACAGTCCCTGTGGAGCATGCAGCTATTTGTACAATGCAGGTTAGAACAGTGTGGGTCTATAAGACAGTGTAACACTGGATGGTTGTAATACCACGTGCCTCACAACTAGTTCCTGCCCTACTCTCATGTGATATGGAGACACTGTGCTCACAAGTGCACCAAACAGAGGGCCAGATTCAATTCAAACCAAGGAGGGGTCACTTCAATCAAACCACAAAGTGAACATGCCACAACATGCCCCCAAAAAAATCTATTACATAATTAAGGTAGCAGAATGATTTTTTTGTCCAAAAACATGTGATTTATACATTTTATTTCCAATGGTTTGTGTCCCAAAAAACCAATTGAGTAGCAAAAAAAAATCATGCACACTGATTTATTTATTTATTTATTTCAAGGAATCATTCATGTGATAATTGGTTTCTATGGATTCCATTACCCTGGGCAAAGAAGATGCACATGGTGGGAAAAGCACATGGGATTAACCCAAATACCAGAGGGATTTACTTAGAAAGCCAATATGTATATCTGACTCTATACCACTGCGTTGATATCTACAACTTTAACCATTCTGTTCGGTTTCCAGTGTTGTGTGTAATAGTGCCAATTAGATGATCACCCAGTATTAGTATTTCCTGTGAATTATGCAGGAATCCTTATCTATCCGAACATATAAGCACAGAATGCGCATTTTTGTGGGCGGGGCTGCAAGTTACAGAGTTCTGTAAAAGCAACCCCCCTCCCCCCCTCCCATCCCCCCACGTCACCAAGGGGTGTGAAGCACACATGGGACGGCCCCGCGTGCCATCACGTGCGACAGACGGAAGCGGCGCGCAGCTGCTCCCGCCGGCTGCTAACTTTCTGTGGGAGTGATGTCACCTGGGACGGCACGCTTTCTAAGGAACAGAAGCACCGTGTTCTGAGATCTTATCCTGCACCTTGTGTTCTTGTGCTTCGCCTTGTTTACCCACCTCACTGATTCGACAGCCGATGAGATGTTTCGGTTGCAGAGATAAGAGAATTAGCACCTACCGCACGAGCACTTTAACAGCGTCTTCAGGTGTGGCTTCTGCGTTAGAAATCGATACAAAATCACAAACTGAATAAGCCTTGAAGTGGCGCGGGGGTTCGTCCCTGTAGAACGTAGGCTCATAGAGAGCTGTAGCTCAAGTCCAGCCAAATATACTTTCCTTGGGTGTAATTTTTAAATGCTTCGCAACTTTCTTAAAAGAACAATTTAAAGTTAACCTTCACCACCCTTGGCATCATTTTGATGAGTAACACATTTTTAACAGCTGTATAACTACTCATAACCGAAACTGCGGCACGCTGCCTCCACCCCACTGCCTGGATCACCACCAGCTGCAGCATGTTTAGGTGAAGGGGGGGCATTTGTGCTTGCAACACAATACAATACAATACAATTCCCACTGCAATAAAAACAAAAAGTTTGCACATTTCTGGCTCCATACCGGAGGAATCCAGCCAATCGTGGGGCTTCTAATTTCACTGATGGCGAGTCAACGTGTTGATGCAATCTGAGCCAAATAACGGTTTAAAAGGGAATTGAACAGCGTCTAGTGGAAGAATCGCTGGCACAGAACATGGATGATCGGAATTCGATTGTGGGGCTGTCGAGTGGCACGTCCTTATACACCACTGGTTTTCAGCGATGGTGCTCAATCCAGACCGTGCCGGTGCAGACTGTGGCCTGCAGCACCACAGGGCAGCACACAATTGGTTGTAGTCTTCCCCAGTGATGGAGGGTTTCAGTAGGCATACCTCAATGCATGATTGTGAATCCTGCGTGCGACCATGTCAACGACAGTAGTACTACAGAAGTGCACTCCCTCGACACAATGACTGCACAGCTCATCTGGTGGCCTGTACTGTGGTAAGCAGTGGCTGGCCGCACACTCTTCAGAGCAGACTGTATGCTTGTCTGCACTCTCCTATATACACAAAGGATGTTGCATTTTCAAATAAATATTTTGATTAGCACAGCCAAAAGGGAATGATCTGAAATGAAGGCCAATGCCAATGAAAAGCAGCAATCACTGATAAATGGCGCAAGACAAGATGAGAAAGGACCACCAGAGCCTTCCACAGAATCACGAGAGGGGTTGATTTAATTCAATTTTAAACTGACTACCAAAGACCAGAGCAGGGCTTGTGTTTTAAAGCACATGCTGAAGCCAGGTCTCAGAGCGCTGCCTGAACAGTAGACAAAGGCCGGATTTAGTCCAAGCTTTAAAACACATTCTGATCCCAAATTACAGGGTTGGTGCCGGTGGTGCGGGCCCACTGGATTAGAACAAAGAGAACCCCTTAAGCCATAAAAGGGCAAAAAAATGAAAGAGTAATAATGCAATGAAATAAAAAGAGAATGAGTACGATGAGAACGAGGAGTCGGTGGCATTGCTGTAATGTGTGATTACAGAGACGGGTCGAAGTCTGGCATCCGTCCCAGCGTGGTTTCTCCCACAGAGCCCCCGACTGTGTGCTATCAGTGCACATTACTCAGGGAGATCCCTGTAAACAGAGCACGCCCCATGTCACTGCAGAACTCGGGTTTCAGCCCCAAACACTCCGCAGCTATAAACACAAGGCAGCAGGAGAGCAGGCAGCCCCGATCGCAGACAGAAAATACATTTTCCCTTTCTGTTTGCAAAGAGTACAAGTACTAAATGCCTCGCCGTCTCCTCCAACATGTAAATATTTAAAGGCTCATCACTGGCAGCCACATTTGGGAAAGCTCATCGGACGCCTCTGTTCTCCTGTCACTCCCCAGCCCCAATGCATGGTGGGAGGTGGTTACCTTACCCCCACCTTGCCTCTCTCTCCCTGCAGCTGGTCACAAAGCGAGTCTGAGGCTACCTTTCCACTGACCCGCCTTACTGTAGCTGTGTGTGTGTGTGTGTGTGTGTGTGTGTGTGTGTGTGTGTGTGTGACATCCACAATGGTGGTTTGCATTTGTATTGATGTGTGTGTGTGTCTGTTGCTCAGAATGGTGCTGATCTCTGATCCCCCTGCACATCACATGATCCACCCCCATACTGCGTCTCATGGAATGGAAATGAGTGAGGCTGTTCACCAAATTCATGCCACTTTGTTTGCTCACTCGCTCGGGATGGAGGGAGGAAGCCTGAACCTTTCTCCTTGTGTTTATGATTTGAAGAGAGTGCTCCAAAGGAAAGTTTGGGGTGGATGATGCAGATTGTGGGCCACAGCATAGAGCACGAGATGTAAGTCGGTGGCACACGAGCAGAGCCATACCATGCAACTTAGCAAGGACTGGGCATTGTTAAATACACTTTTTGGAATTGGTGTATTACACAGGATCTGCTGGACAAAGTTTGTGCTGGGAGCGAACCTAGTCTCGTATCTGGGATTGGCTGACCTACTATCAGCCTGGGTCAATTTTCTGTCAAAATGCCTCTGGCCCATGACCTATAGGCCTAGGTAGGGAGTGTCAGTGTGAACTGTGATTGATAGCGAAGTGGGGGTGGGAGACTGCCATGTCAGGAGACTAGGGGATAAACTAAGAAACCCCTGAGACAAGCTCCCATATTGTATATTGTACAGTAGGCCGATTCAACTGACTTCCCGGGGGACAACTGTGGCTGGCATAGACTTACTCTTGGCCCTTTGATCATTGAGAAGAAATAAAGTATTATTCAGATACAGTAACAAAAAAATGACTATGGCCAGATCTGCACATGCTCAGTGTCAGCATACCTCCAACTAGTGATAGAATAATAAGTAATGGTAATGCATATTCTAAGAATGCACCTACTATGTTTACATAGTTAATACATTTTTTAAAATAAATGCTTGGCCCATATGCATCATTTTAAATAAAATCTGGCCCCCAGGAAGTAGTAGTTGAAGTAGTTACGTACAGCATATTGTCATTTTTATAAAAACGTTTTATCCCATTGAAACTATTTAAAGATTTTTCTTTATTGCCCAATTTGGAATGTCCAATTGCATTTGTAAGCCCATCCCACCACTGCAAAACATTCTCCATCAATTCTGGAGGGCGCAAACTGGCCTGCGTAACCTCCAAAACATGTTGAGCCAGCCGGTGCTAACCTGCTGAGTTGCGCAGCCATTGTGCCAGAGCATTGCACATTTTGCGCAGCTGGCGATGGTCAATGGTGCTCGCTTGACCAAAGGAGGCACTCTAACGGCCACAGTCGGTACTGACATGGTCAAGGATTCGATTCCAGGCCTTGGGGCAAATCCCTGCGCTTTTGTTGGTTACGTCAACTGGCTGCCCCATCACATACCTCTATGACTTTGGCTTCTCCAGAAGTCATGTGGTGTCAAGGTGGCCCAAAAAGCCTCAGGTAATAGAGGAGGCACAGACCATCCACTCAAAGGAACAAAAATGATTTCACTCACCAGAACAAAGTAGCAAACATGTCAAGCCAAGCGCCCACAGCTAAACCACTACAAGCCTCTGACACATTCAGGAGCTCCCACACAACAGTGCAAGAGCAAACAAAAACTGTCATGCAAAATAAATGCTATGTAGCATTCTGGTATTACAGTTACCCCTCAAGACAGGAAAGCAATGTGAGCCAAGACAACAAGTCTGAACATCAACAGCTCTAACATTCCAGAGGCTGGGAATACGAGACAGAGGAGACAGGCATATGAAAGTGCCTCAGAGTGTACAGAACAACTCTTGACAGTATTACACTTGAGAGATGCAGAACCAAGGAAGAGTCACTGAAGCTGTGCAATGTTTTAAACTGAAGCTGGGGATAAACTTAGTTGTTTCTTTGTGGCCATAACCTCTTGTTGAGTTATACATTTAATTCAGTTTGAGGAAAACTTTTAATATATGTATTTCCTACCCATGTGCAATTAATCAATGCGGTACAATCGTCAAGTTAATCTTTACAGCGCTGTGGAAAATTGTTGATAGAATAGTAATACAGTAGCCTGATGTTAGTATTAATGAAATAAAACGACCGCATTCTCCCCAAACAACTAAATGGCAATAGTATAAAATTAAATTTCAAATGACTTCAAACAAATCAGTCTCAATACACTGAAAAGTTTTAATCGTGAATAATTAATTCCTAGAAATAGTGGTGCTACATAATATGTATACTACATCAAGAATCACACCAACACTTACTGTAAATTACAAGCAACTAATTGCACGTGCTGTATCTGGCTCAAACTAATTGTATTTAGTTAAAACGGATAACGGCCATAATAGTTCAAACTGGATTAATTGTTGTATGAGGATTATAAGCATCTGTTTGGCGTGGCACTTACCTGTGTAAAGAACAGCGTCCAGGCGACTGAGGAAGCGCAAAGCTCTGCTCCACCAAAGGTATCCTGGACGGTGAATGGTACGAATGGTACGCTGTCAGAATGACGCTACCCGAATCTTTCATGTCCATTGTTATACATTCGTACAAAGCCAGCTGGTGACAGTTGACGGGAGGCTCGCGATCACTTCACACCGTTATAACGGAGTCTCCGTCGTGGTCTAAAATAAATAAATAACGGGCGAGCCTGCCTGCTTCTCTCTTTCCTCTGATAGAGATGTTTAGTAACTCTACACCACGGCCACACACAGCTGAGCCGAATTCCTGGCCAATCAGGGTGATTTCTGATTAGCATAAAAGAATTTCCCCGCCCCTTATGACTATAAGCGGAACAAGTTGTTACATTAGTAAGTGTCAAATGTTGTTCTATTCTATTTTTAAAAGTTTGTTCATTTCGGTTAATTCATTTACGTTTAAAAACGAAACAATCGTTAAGCAGGGACCGAAAGATGAGACCGATGTCCTGACCACAAAAAATAATAGAGCATGTTGTGATACGGGAGGAACATATCCCTGACTAAGGTGTAGCATTGCTTTGCGCACAATTAATTCTGATTTAATATTCCCCTCGACCCCTCGACTGGTCATCCCCATTGTGTTGATAGGGTTTCCCCTGAGCTCAAATAACGGGGAAGTCTTTTCACCTCGGAGGAAAATCCTTCAATAATGCACACAGTCTTTCTCTTTGTGGACGTGTGCTGTCAAGCCTCTGTGGTGACCTCTCTGCCTTACAAATATAAGGTTTATTTATCATGAGGGACTTTCCTGGGGCCTTTGGTGTTGCTTATTCTACACAGAATAAGGGAACTGGCCTCAAGAGTAAAGCTTTTCATGGATGTATTCACTACTTTCTGGAATTTTCTGTTTGTTCTGAGTGTTGACTGTGTCCAGGTACTGCATGAGTTGAGCTTACGTGGAAAAAAAACTTTGAAAACTGTCAATGAAGCAAATAGTGAGTCAAGGAAGACTAAATGTTTATTACCACATGATTCACATTGAGATTACTCAAGAAGGTTTATAGTCCTCCTTGCAATAGGTGCATCGGCATGCTTTCTCTTTCACCTGCGTCATTTATTTGATTGAATAGCTCTAATCTATGATGGCTCGCTGAGGCCCTCACAAAATAACAATATTTATTTAGGTGTTAGTTGAGTCTTGAGATTATGAGATAACTTCAGGATTTTTATTTTTTTTAAGTAACAGTGATGAGTCATTATGATTATCACTTAACATGTACCGTATACGTTTTATTCAAAAGTTAATCAATTGTTTAACCAGCTGTAGAGTACCAAACACAAACTCAACTGGTCCTACAGAGATCAACTTCCAAATTCTTGGCACAACCAGTGAAATACTTTCGTTCTGTTTTATATTCTCCAACTACCACACTTTTGTCTAAAGGAAAGTGAGCATACAACCCCAAGCCACCATTAGCCCTCGCCTGTTCAAGCTTCAGGCTTTTGTGGGTGTGACCAGATATGCCCTTTGAGTCTGGGAACTGAGGGACATGGAAGTATTTATTACCTCATCATGCTCTGTCACATGTTAATGACAGGTCTAAGTCCACACCATTGGAGTAATAAGACCTGGCTTTTTTTAAAGCAAGAAATAGACCCGGTTGAACTCTCACGGGTGGGCTTTAGAAAGCACTATGGGCCCTTTTCAGAGTTGAGTTAAGTACGCGTATGTGGAGATAAGTCATATTAAGACTTTGGACTGGGGGAATTAAGCGCCCCCCCGGCAAGTTGTGCATCTAGGGATGGGTTTTCCCAAAATATAGGTGTGTCTGGAGATGTTTGCTGTTCTGGATTCTACTTAAGTTAAGAATTAGTAGGGCACTACTACGTAGCCATTGTTTGTATTGTATATTGTTTGTTTGCTTGTGTTTGCTTTGGACATTTTTGGATTTACTTGGGTGTGCAGGTCTCTGTACTTGTGCTTCTGTTCTTCCAAATTACATTTACAATAAATAAAAAGCAGGCCAGGACAGGGGCAGGCAGCATCAGCAGTGTAGCGGTGAATGATCTGGTCGTAGGGTATGGTTGACCTTCTGGTCATGAAGATTGTCATGCCAGGGGAGTGAGATGGAGCTGGGTTCCAGTCCAGACAATATCTCAGATGTTCTACCAACAGACACACGTAGGGGATTTGGCCTCATGTCCCCTGATTACAAACAGACTCTAAACAGCTCCAATGGCCCCTTGTTTAATTATAGATAAATATCCCAGTAATGCTTCACATATTGTTTTTATAGCAGGGCCACAGTTTGGTGCATTGAAAGACTTTCAATGCATTTAACTTTGGTTACATAAGGCACAGCATGTAAATAGATATGCCTTCTTTTGCTGATATTGAATATCATCTGAAAAATGTAACAGAAAATAAAGATGCTATCTCACTGCTCTGGGTAACTTTACCTCTCCTCTATGATTATTTCTCAAGGTGTAGTATTCTTTGTTTAATATTCTCCTGTTTATCAGAGTGGCCTTGAAGAATCTTGTGTTCATTGTCCTTATTGAAAAACATGTTACACCCTTGGTGGAGCGTGCATCTATGTTCTGCATATGGATTGGTTGAGCAGTTCCAGAGTGAAGGAACAACCTTCTGTGGCATTGGCTACTAACTGGTACAGGTATGGGCGGGGACATATTAGCTGTGAGAAGGCAGTGCATTGGGGGTCACCCTTTCCACTGCAGATCTTCTGTCTGTTTTTATACCACTGGGTACCGCTCCTTCAATGCCCTTGGAGGCCTAGCTCACAGCACGGGAGGATCGAGGGAAGACGTGAGCTCCGGAAAAAGGAAAAACTCAAGAGAGGATCAGAGCGAAGCCAAGCAGCAGACGTCTCATCAGCAGCGCCGCGTCGACCTAGAAAAATGAGCCTTCTCACGCCCTTTGAGAAGCTGTTATTAATCATATTGTAAAAATAATGTGCACAGTTCCTCGCCTCCTGTGTTGGCTGCTGAATTCCAGGCCAAATAAAATGCAACAATCCATAGCCTTTTGTGCATTTTGACTATCCATAGAGAAAATAACAAATCTCCCTACCATACCTGGTGCTTTTGGCTGCTCCTGGTCAGAATGATTTGCATGTTAAATGCTAACCTTGCTTTCGAGTGGAATTAGCCATAGACATGACAGTGTGTAATAAATCAGAGCTTGCATAAGGAGCTGGGCCCAACACTGCCTGTGTTGCAATACTACACTGTTACACACTGTTATACCCTATAAAATTACCTGGAAAACAATCCATGAACACATTATTCTAACAGGGATCCTGGTGGTGGTAACTTGCAAGCAGTATGTAGACCCAGAATAGTTAACAAAAAGTCATAAAGCACAGCCCCAAAATATGCAGAGAAAATAAACTATTCTGTAGAAATGAAAATATTATAATGAAAAACACTGGACAGTACTGGATAGTTGATGTAATGTTGCTGGAAACATGTGAAGATAATAATAACTTTATTTATAAAATGTTTTTCATACATTTTGTTCAAATGCAGTTTCCAATTAAAAAACAAAATAACAATAAGACAAAAGTCTAAATAAATAATAAAAATAACTATTTTTCGAAAAGTGAATAGCTATAAAAATGCACCTTCTGAATTCTGACATAACAATTCTATAATACTTGACATAAGCATGCATAATATGTTCATAACACCTTTTAACACCCAACTGGCACAGATTCTGACATGATAATGCACGTTGTTGTTTGTCATTAGCTGTTAAGAATATTCCAGATTTCTTAGGGAGAGCATTACAAAATCTTATGAAGTGTGAATTCTCAAATAAGGTTTTAGGACGGAACTAATTTAGCACACAAAAATCAAAGTATAGCAGGAAAACTATTTTTTTAAGCCCTAAAAACTAAAAAATTGCTTTTGATATGAAGTCATGATATATGGGGACAAAAACAAACAAATGGTCCTCTTTGAAGACCATGACTGCATAATGGTAAATGGGGTTTCTACAGATGTTGCAGCAAATGCATTACCCAACTCCAATGTGGTGAGCAAGGCTCTCATTACTACCCATGAAAGGCAGGGAAGAGTAACCACAGCATAAAAAATAAAAAAATGTGGAAGTCACAAATAACTTTCCATGAGCACACGGTGTCTTTGGCTTTATAAAATATCATACAGTATATTTGAGGTATTAGCATAGAGAATTTAGATACGGACGCGAGAAACATGATTTTTTCATTGCACAGGTATGTAACAATAGGACGTAAGCAGAAACTAGCCTTCCTTTTATGGTCTGATTTTGCCAGGCAAATGTTACAAGATGGGATAACTTACTGCAAGCCACAGTGGGCCTGATTAAACATGTTTTTGTTTTTGTCCTTCCAAGTAAACTTTGTCAGGGCTGTTCATTCTGACTGTCATGGGGAAATTGTTTTCACATGTACATTTTAGAACCTTATGTTAGGATTCCAGGTTGAACTTAGATTAAATGCAGAAATGTGCTTGCTAAGAAACAAACCCTTCTGAAGCAAGCATTATATTATGTCTTTTTTAGTTCTGCCCTGCATCTTTCATCTGTATTTGCAAATTTTTTAAAATATTCTGAATTTTGACTCATGGAGATGGGAATGACCAATGATTCAGAGGGGTCAGCAATTACTCTGCTTTAGTTGTCTAGAAATGGTAAAAAATTCCCCCCCAGGAGGGGTAGGGGGGTGGGGGAGTCAAACAGCATGCCCTGAGCAAATATTTCTGAGAAAGAATCACTTCCTTTTCCCTGTCCAGGTTTCCAGATACTGCGGCATTAGTTAAGGCTTTCTCCTTATTCCGAAGAGCCGCTTCGAAGTGTTTTCATGTGGCATGCTAAACTGTCGCAAATGCAAAGTGAACACAAAGAGATATGTTTGTGTGTCTTGGAATGACTCGTCCTATTGGTTGTGGCCTATTTCAGAGAAGCCAGGGAAAGAGAGAAGCCAGGGAAGAAATCCTTCCCAGGAGCACCATACTGTCCTAATCACTGCGGTTACGGGCCTGCTGAGTTCCTGTATTCAGTAACAAGGCAAGATACAGGCTGCACACACTGAAAGATTTCAGGACATCGGCCCACCCCCCTCTCCCCCAAGCTTCTTGCAGAAAGACACACGTTTCTCACTTCCTCCACTTGTTTTTTTTCCAGAAACGCCTCTGGAAAGTGCAGACATGCAGTTTTCAGTCCAGCTCTTTCTGCTGCCCGGGTCTTTGCCCTGAAGACTTTAATGCCATACAGCCAGGGCGGCAAGAAAAATCTGTTGGAAAAGAGTGGCACGGAAGGAACTCTCTGCACCAATTCATCCTTTGGTTTTCCACATATTTTCTCTTTTTCTTTCTTCCTTCCTATGAGTATACTTTCAATAATAATGTGTCTTGCACTGTGCAACATATCTAGTTGGATCTTGAAATGTATTTTGAGTTTTATGGGGGGGAAAGTAAAAAAGTCCCAGAGAAGCCAGGTCTTATTACTCCAATGGTGTGGACTTTTTTTTTGGATGCATGGTTGTTATTATGGAACCAGCCAATGCTATGTAAGTGTCAATGGTATGACTGGAGTTGTGTGCTCCTATGGATTGTATCCAGTTAGAGGCCCCTCAAGTAAACAAGCTTCCACTGACATGCCTCCTAAGGCTGAGATGGATAGTAATTACCCACAATGCATCTGGAGAACAAATGACCCAAAAACAAAAAGTAGACCAGTAGACTCATCCATATCAGGGCTTGTCTCTGTGCCGCAGTGGGACGCTCTCTCTGAAATGAATACGGGGGATACGTAAGAGTGGGAATTCAGGTCGCCCAGCAATGGGGCGGTCATGTAATTAGCATGTCCACTGAAGGTCTGGGGTATCCTGTTCCAGTGGCCTGTCTGTAGGTAACACAGCCCTCAATATCAGCTCTCATTATCATCACAGTGATAATGCCTTCAACAGAACCCCAGATCTGAAGTGGCACAATTTAATTTTAGATTGCAATCTATTTCATATCAGCGGTGTGTTCATAGCTGCAATAGATTATCCTGTACGCCCTGAATGAGATCTGAAGGATCGTTCCCCTTGCCGCAACGCTGGGGTCGGTCCTTCAGAGGGTCAGACGGCCGCACACATCCACACCCACACTCTCTTTGATATTACTTTATTTGGAATTAAATTAAACACGATTTGTTGAGCTTAGGACAACGGCTGTCTGCGACATGCACTCTGCAGATTAAAGTGGAGAGACTCAAGGTGGCCTGCTGATCCTATCCGATAGAAGGTCATTATCAGTGATGGAGAAGAGGTGAAGCCTCAGCCGGAGCAGAGATAAGCTGTGCTTTAATTCTACGATCATCAATACTTAGAGCCGCATAAAGGAAGTTCACACAGAGCGCCTCTGCTCCAACACTGCAGCAGACTCTCGGGAGAGGGTATTCAGTTTTATCCTGAAACTTTGAGTGGCAAAATAAACAAAACACATTGTACTTTTTTGGTTTTTTCAATGTCACAATGACTTTGACAGTTTCTAAGGTTACAAAAATGTGCTGTGCAAGAAAGGCAAAATATACAGTCTATACATATATTTGCCAAAAATTGGTGCTTAATCTGATCATACATTTTATGTAGCTACTGTATGTGCCTTAATGGCAACTTGTCTTGGTGATTTACCAGTCTATGGGCATACATATTTACAGAAGGTAGACAACATTATGGAAACAATATATGAATATGTATTAACTAATAAGGAATGTGGCTCCCTTTGACTTCAGAACAGCTTGTTTGAATGCTGTTATACAAATTTGAACTGTTTCTAGTGGGATATTGGACCATTCTTCAAGAAGGAAAGCCTCTAGTTCAGGGGTGGCCAACCCGCGGCTCCCGAGCCGCATGCGGCTCTTTGCCTGGTTTCATGCGGCTCTTACGTTCATATCGAAGTTTGTGTTTTTGTTTTTTTTTAATGTGCGTGTTCGCTTCGCTTGAGTTCAATACGGTATTTTCGTCAAACGCGCACCGCTTGCAAAATTTCAGAAGACGAAAAAAAACACAGTTAGGGCAGCGGTCCCCAACCTTTTTGCACAACGGACTGGGTTTAAAATTAGGAGGGCGCAATTTTTTTATTCCTCTTACCACCCCCGGTCCATGAAATAAATGAACTGGTGTCCGGTTTTATTTCGCGTGCACCCCCTCCCGGTCCGCGAAATAAATGAACAGGTTTTATTTCGCGTGTTGCGCCCCCCCCCCCCCTCCCCGGTGATGTGGCTCTTTGCGGTAACACAGTACAAAATTTGGCTCTTAGTCTCTGACTGGTTGGCCACCCCTGCTCTAGTTGATAAATAAAGATGGTGAATATCTATTCCGCACTCTACTTTCCAGAACTTCCCATAAAAGTTTAATAATGTTTAGATCTAGTGATTGGGGAGGCCATGAAAGGGGTGTTCAGAAAACCACTCTTGAATCCATTTAGCATTGTGTATGGGGGCATTATCATCTTTGAATATGGTAACATTTCAAGGAAACATTGTTAGAACCATAGGTTGCCTGGTTGCCTAAAACTACTTTCTTCCATTGCTCAGAAGTCCAGGTTTTGTGCCCATTGCACCAGGTTTGTTGCACATTGGCCTTGGTTACAAGCAGTTTCTGAATGACAGCCCTGCTTTGTGAAGCTCATTTGTTGGGAGTGGGTCACGGAGGTATAGATTCAGTTCTGTGGTCATCGTTTCATGGTTTTTTAGCAACTATCCCTGTCAGTGAGCTTCCACTTGAGACCACTGTTCCTCTTTCCTGATGCAGTTTTTTATTTTTTATTATTTATTATTTATTTATCTATATTTCAGGCACATAGATATCTAACAAACATGATTGCAGGACTTAAGTACCATATCCTTTAATTATATTGACTTTCCAAGACCATTTTCTAGATTGCAGAATAATCACTGTAGAATCCTTTGGGATTTGTCACATTTTGGGCTGAGCAAACAGAAAAATACTATTAGAAATAATACATGCTCAGTATATGAGATAATTGTTATAGAAAATGGCATTTGTAATTGGAAAGCTGTAATGCGCATCTCTGGCAAAAAGGTTAAAAATAGATATTCCCCTCTTGCACCCTAATTAGCAGCAGAGCTCTAATGCATACACTTAAGAAAGAGTAATTACGTCATCTTATTACATTACACAAAATGGACTGAGGTCAAATGCCTTCCTGTCCACCAAAAAAAATCACCACTGTGTGATGTACACATATAATGTCACAGAGTTACAACATTATGTTGTGTGTGACGTATTGAGGTTGGTTATATTTTTAGGGGTTAATATTTAGGGGGTGTGCTTAGGTCTGTAGTTCAGATCACCAAGATTGTGGCTGCATATTCCTGTTATGGCACTTTGTAAACTTACCTTACCTCATGTTAGGGTGTTACCTGTGCTCAATGTTCCTCACACATATACATACACACACTACTGAAGATCTAACAGTATTTTTAAACGTACCGAAGAATGGTATGGGTTTTTCCAAAGGGGCTCTGCTAGGGTTTATTAAAAAATGGTATTTGATCGAACAGTACATTTAAAAAAATTAAAACCTGTGGCATGTTAAAAATCCAATTAAAATATCTATGAAGAAATACATCAGTTATTGACACATGGGTTTGCATTCATACTGACTGCTATAGAATCCCTGAACAAGACTGTGTTCGCTATATTGTTCGCAGAAATCCAAGAGAGTCTGGGTGATGTTGTCCATGCAACAAAAACATCTGGAGCTGAATGAATACATTTTCTGAGTGAGACATTAGTCGTGCATGGCCTCAATATTGGAAACCTGAGAGGATGGCTGTGGCTATGATGGCTGTGCAGCTTTGTCAGGCAAATACAAAGGAGTGAAAGCTTTCATTAGACAGAGATTTGACAAAGCCTACATTGTGCATTGTTATGCTCACAGATTAAATCTCATCATTGTGGATGTGTGCTGCAAGGTTTTGTTATCTGTTGAGTAGTTTTACTGTTTGCTTTATTCGAAAACTCATCACAGTGCCATGGATTATTTCTGTGTGTGCAGGAAGAACAAAGGATGGAGGAGTCTCTTTTCTCTGAAAGCGCAAAAAGATGGTTAGCCAGAGTTGACAACTGCAAAGCATTAGTCACAACAATAAAATTGTGGAAACACAATCTAATCCAGGTGGATGCCACTTTGGATAAATAGGTATCAGACAGCACTGGCACTGAGAAAGACCATCAACTTCTGTTTTCAGTTGTTGGCATTCAGTAAGAGTATGGCAGTGTAGTGTAATGGTTAGGGAGCTGGGCTTTGTAACCTAGAGTTTGCAGGTTCAATTCCCAGGTGGGGCACTGCTGTTGTACCCTTGAGCAAGGTACTTAACCTGAATTGCTTCAGTAAAATATCCAGCTGTACAAATGGATTGTATGTAAAAAATGTATACTGTGTAAGTCGCTCTGGATAAGAGTGTCTGCTAAATGCCTAAAATGTCAATATAAAATGTATGTTATTTATCAGTAACTAGTGTTGCCTCAAAGTATCTCCAGGGCTATGACATGGATGTAAGTTTTGCGGCCGAACTGATGGAAGGTTGTAGAGCAGAAAATGCAAGTTTAAGACCGTATGAAAACTTCCCGACACTGTGGAATGAAACAGAAGAGCGCAACTCAAAGATTGATGTTGAGTTTCAGGTAGAGAGAAGACCAAGAAAATGTCTCAAAAAGGCAAGATGAAAGGTGGCACACAGAAAGTCAGCTAAGCTCCAAAGATGCACTGTGAGTTGATTTTTATTTCGCTGCTATGGATCTCTGCCTCCAGAGCATAAATGGCAGATTCAACAGTGAGACACTGCCTCTGTTAAGGTAAACACACTGCCTCAACCAACCTGGGGAGAAAAAGATGAGCCATTTGGATTGCCTTTCAGAATTCTGCCAAGGATATGCACAGCAAACAGCTGCCGAGTACAAACATTTTGTCAAGAGACGAGTCAGACCCACCTAACACTTTGAGGGGCATTCTGTACTGCCACACTCTACAAGCTTGTCCGGACACTGCCGGTATCCTCATACAGCTATAAGAGGACTTTCTATGCCCTCAAGTTTGTGAATAACCGGCTAAGAGCAACAAACCAAGACCACCTGAGTAGAGGGAGTTGCAAAAATCAGTGAGTGAGTCGTTGAGATATGTAAAAGTTACAAAAAGAAAGCATTTTAATAAAACTCGTAGTCCACAATATTTATGGCATATTGCAAGAACTATGCATTAAAATGTTCTACCCACTTTATTTTTGGTGCCCCCTCTAAATAATTGGCTGCATGACACCCCTGGCTTTACCTGCATTGTATTGGTGAAGAAGTAGAATCAGTCTCTGTAAATGTATAAGGGTGTGCAGTGAGTAGTGCAAATTGAACAGTGCGTATCTCAACCTATACAGAGATAGAATAATACGAGACAATTCGGGATTACTGATATTTGTGACAAATCGTGACCAACAACGCTGTCAAAACAAATTCAAGGTCCTCAGTTCTGAAGGCTTTCATTTCTGATTCTGCCGGAGAAATGCTGATCCCATCTGTAGCATAGTTGCACTCTTCATGGCGGAGGTGGAGAAAAATATCAGGTGTCTAGCAGGTCACACCACCTCTTTCTCATATGTTGAAATGTTTAACCTCAGCAGCTGAGGTGCCATTCATCAGAGGTGTTGGCAGATGTCAAGAGTTAAAGGGCTGATACCACCCACATCTCCTAAAATGTATCATATATTTTATCACTTATTATTTTATCTTGTTTTGGTAGCCAAGTTGTAAGATACAGGACACCCTGGACTGTCCATATTACACAATATATTTCAACAAACTACTACTACTAATATTTTAGACTTTGCCCACATCTAGAGCTGCACCCTGCTCACACATATTTACACAAACTCTCATGTGTTCATTTACAGCTGAGCTCATTATTTTACTACTTCCAAAATTACACCCTTTTTAGTACAGTAACTCACAGAGCCCAATAAAAAATACATTTTTAAAGACAGAATTTTAAATCTAAGGAGTATATTTTAAATATGTACATGGATTAAAAATGACCGTAAATATGTTTATATATTATTGACAGTTCATATGTGTTTACATATGCCATATAATACTGGTAACTACCCAAATAAAGGAAACACCAATACAGAGTGTCTTAAGGTGTTGGGCCACCACGATCTTCCAGAACAGCTTGAATGCACCTTGGCATAGATTCTACAAGTGTCTGGAACTCTGTTGCAATTACAATTGCAATTCGGAAATGTGCAATATCTGGAAGTGCAATATCTCATATCTCATCAAAATAATGTAACTTTTAACTTTTAACTTTTTATTTAATGTTAATTTTATATTTAGAATCTTCATTTGTTTCTGCTGTTCTGTTGTGTTTTGTCTTTGTTATTGTAAATGTACCGTCAGGATTGTCACTCAATTTCGTTGTACTCTGTGCAATGACAATAAAATAAATCTATCTATCTATCTATCTATCTATGTTGGAGGGATGGAACACCATTCAAGGATGAGCATGCAGCGCACTCGTCACCTTGGTTAAAGGATGACTCATCTGAACATATGACCTTTTCCTACCGCTCAGTAGACCATGATTTTTTTTCCAACTGCTCAGTAGACCACTGCCTGCGTTCTTTGCACTTTATCCTTGACTCGCAAATGTGTATTTTTGGATGTAATAAAGGGTTTATGCACTGCAACCCGACCACAGTATCCCTCTTTGTTCTCCATGGGCTGTTCCTGATTAAACTGCCTGCTCACGCCTTAGGTTGATATCTGCAGTCAACAGACTCAGAGTCGCTGAGACCTCTTCTACTAGCCATGGTAGCCAAAATAATGGCCCAAAATGGCTCTGCCCAGCATTTTCATAAATTACCCTATGCATGATGGGATGTTAATTGCTTAATTAACTTAGGAACCACTCCTGTGTGGAAGCACCTGCTTTCAATATACATTGTATACCTAATTTACTCAAGTGTTTCCTGTATTTTGGCAGTTACCTGTATATATATATATATACTATATGCTCATACAGTAGACCTATTTCACATTTACTTTTTTATAATAGACCAGACTTTGTAGTGATGCTGCCTGGCACTGCTATACTGAACACAGAGTAACACCACAATGTAGGTGAGAAGAAAGAGACCTTTGCTTTCACACTTCACTGACATTCAATCGAGGAAAATACACCCCCTGCGAAGCATAACCGTCAAAACACGGCACGTCCCGATGCAGAACACATTTTGCATTCACGCAGCATTAAAGCTTTTCGATGGCTTTTTCCTGTGTACCCTAGACGCAAGAATCACTCTTCCGGCACATTTCTGAGTACTTTCTCACTTCCCCCACACTGTTCTGAAATAAAATTGCCCAGTAGTTACTTTGTATAGATGTGAGGCTCTGATGGTAAACTTCCATATACTTTAGTAGGAACCTAATTAACCTGGTTTCCAGATGTGGATCGGGCTAACTCAATAAAGCCTATTTGCAGGACAATCAATTATTCATCCCAGCAGTAACTACCAGCTAATTATAGAATGCTCTTAGGAGAATGACAATTACGGGCGCTGCACCAGTAGGCTACTTTAGGTGCAACCCAACCCACAAGAGAGACCTCTGGATTAAAATGGATGAATTGAGGCTTTGCCTGTTACAGAATATTTGAAAAGAGCTGGAAACATTTTCTTGTGAACTATTGATGAAAAAGTCTCCTCAAAATTGATGGGAAGAAAATGACTGCAAATGCATTCTCTGAAGGCTTGGCTTGGCTCATGCAGATCACCCGACTACCTCAAGCATGTGCTGGACACTGCGAAGAGATATTTCATGAACAACCCTCATTTTAAAGGCTGTCACACATATTCCTAATGCACTCGCATGCATTTTCCTGACCGTGTTATACATTATACTTTTGCACTTTTTCTCCAAGCAAGGGGGGTTTGTGCTGAAGGGACAGTGACAGCTGTGGAAGTGGGGCAGCAGCTGACACTCCGGGGGGGGGGATTGTGGCTGACGGTGGGGGCTCAGTAGACACCTTTCCCTCTGGACCCCCAGTGGGACTCCATTAGCCCCTGGACCTTTCAAAAACAATCAGGACTCCAAGCCCTCATTTCCCATCCAGACATTTCTGAAAATAAAAAGTCTTCTCCATCCATTTTTATCAGTACTGTTACTGTTACTCACAAGGTTATATATTATACAGTGTATATACTGTATATATATATATATTTCTTATGATAAAGACAGGGAACTGATTTGTGTTAATGCTCAAGTCCCCATCAAAAGATGTAAATAGTATTTTAATTATGTTCCAAAAAATAATATGTGCCTTGCTAATACAGAGTAGTATTCTGCTAAATCATGGCTAATGTGAATTTTAGTTAATAGTTGTAGGACCTGAAACAATTATTTGAGCAATACATCCAGCTTAATTAAGAGAAATCCCCACATTTGTCTATCAAATATGAACAAAAATAAATTAAACTAAAGACAGATACCCACACTAAATAATAAGTAAATAAAATAAACCCCAATAAATCTCCAGAAAGAGATTTGAGCACAAAAACAACATTTCTATAGGCCATGAGGGACTTCATCAGCTCAAATTACATTTAACTTTTTTTTTTATTGTCCAACAAACAAAAGATTTTAAGGCGAGAACTGTCAATGAACATATCAAGCAACAGCAAACCAGTACAGTACACTGTGGGTATCTGGAACCAGGTCAGGGAGACACTAGTGCAAAGTGTGTCTACTGTGTCACAGTAATAATAAGACAGGAATTCCACTGACCTTATGGTCTTCCCTCTACTCTGGTGGTGTTGACCTTTGACCCCTGGCACTGACCTTTACCCCCACTCTGTGTGTTTTCGTTAATTGTTGTCTGACCTTGAGATCTCTATCCCTCATTCTCCATGCTCTCACTGTCCAGCTGGGCTCTAAACATTAAATATCTCTGTCTGGTATCGGTTACATCCGGGCACTTCCTCCTCTCAAAATAAAAGGTTTCCAAAACCAGAACATTGGCATATTTAGAAAACATATATAATGTAGTAATGTAAGGGGTTCTTCATCAATAAAGGTTATATTGAGCATGAAAAAATAGATGTGTCTAGAAACACTGGGTTCCTGTATTGTCCCAGTAAAACAAGAAAAAGTTTACGCCAATGGAAGTCCTTGGAAGTGGTACATGCATTCTCCAGATGTCATTTCTGACAGAATGTGTTCTCATATGTCAGAAGGAATCAACTGATATTAACCTGTGGACAAATCACTGACTGCATGTGCCATATACACACTGTGTGTGAAGAAGGGGGACAAATAAAACATTTAACCAGTCTTCATGAGGGTAAAGGGATGAGGGACAGATTTAATCTTACAGCAATGTGCTTTGAGCTTTGAGAAACCTGGGCCTGCCAGTATAATGCCATTCCCCACAGTCTTTTGTTGAATCCTGAGTGTCCCGTGGCTGACTGTGGCTGATAGCCTGCCACTGTGGTGGTGCATAATTTGCTGTTGTGTCATCCAGGGAGGAAGGGTTTGATTCGGCAGGGTTTTCCCTGTCTCCCATAGCGCCTCCTCTGGTCAATCAGGCACCTGTGGTCTGCCAACACCAGCTGTGCAGGTGTACCCATCAGTCATAATGGCCACACAACTCAGCCGGTGGACTATAGAGTGAAAAGAAGTGGAAGGTGGCAGCTTGAGCTTTGGAGGCAAAGCTTGTCTGCACTCTCCCTGTATATATAAATGCATAATATATACATATATATATATATACTGTATATATATGCCTGGCAGTATTCTGTCCCATTATCTTAACTCTACTTTATGGTGCATTGACATAATGTCTCCACACCATGCCACACCGTTCAGACAAATGAGATATGCTTAACAAGCTGTAATAAAGTCCGCCCATGCAGAATAATGTCACCTGGAAAAGGACCAGTGGAAAGGCCAATAACACTTTTTAGAGTAATGCTCAAATAAAATAAAATGTGTTTCAAAGAGAAGCAGAACATCCTCTTTCTCTAATGTTCCTTTGGCATTCAGTGACAGAATGTCAGGTCTGTGGGGAAGTGGCTTCAGGGCATGGACCTAGGGTCTCCAGTGATGTTGGACACTTAAAAAGTACACTAGAAAGAAGGCATTACTTTAAATTCTCCAGTTCAGAATATATATTATTAATAATAAGTATTTTAATAAGTAAAATTGTAAGCTATTATAAATTACTCAGGAGGTTACTCCCTCTTGATAAGAATTTATTTTATGGATTTAATAAGTTGCTTTTTCTTCAGTTATATCTTTAACCTAAAATGAATAGCTTTCTCTAGTGGAATCGTAATACTTAATACTTCAGCTCTTTCAAGTGCTATCACTGTTGTCAACTTTACTTCTAATTTCAGCTGTAAATTATGCAATGAATATGGGTTTCTGTGAATACAAATTAATTTATGCATGCCATTTACATTTGTAGAATAAGAGTTATTTTCATTAAACTCTGAATTAGTTCCACTTTTAAGTAATACCTTTTAGTGTGTGTAGTGTGTATGTGTGTAGTGTGTAGTGCATGTGTGTGTGTGTGTGTGTGTGTGTGTATGTATGTGTGTGTGTGTGTGTGTGTGTGTGTGTGTGTGTGTGCTTTTACGTGAGTGTGTCTCTTCCTATGTATGTGCATATGTGTGTGTGTGTACATGTCTGTGCGCATCTGTGTGTGTAATGTTTCTTCAGTCTTCTTCAATTCACCTAGTTCAGGGATAAATAAACTGAAGGATGTCATTTCTGGTGCTCCCCCACTTCCTCTTGTCTAAACTATGAAGACATTCCAAGCACATTCCATTGCAGAACACACAGTGGAACCCCCCCCGGTGTTTATAGTGTTGACATCCTGTCTGATGCACCTCACTTCCTGTCACCTGATCCCAGGGAGCATACTAGATCATTCTTATCTCTCCAAATTAAACAATGGCACGTGCAGCCCACAGGCCAGTATGCCAGCCAAGGTGAGGAAGGCATGAAATGCTTTTCTGACCAATGGAAGGAAATGTAATGGGAGGTCCAATGAGTGGTTCTCATCACACTGTCCAAGCGCAGTTATTGCTATCCTGAGTTTATCCCATTCGATGTTTCGGTGAACTAGCCAGGCATGTGACCAACACCCTCATTGGCATGCCCTCAAGCAGTTGATTGGTGATCCAAGTTGTCAGCGGTTTGAGGCCTGGAGCCTCACATAGCCACCTGTGGATGTTGATGTTTACAGTACACATTAGACTGCTGCACTAGATGGGCTTGTTATTTATTTTCAAGGTATAAGTATTCCAGCTGAAACCTCAGCATTTCAAAAGTGTGTTTTAGCTTGTTGGTTTGTTTGTTTGATGTATTCTAACTGTGCAAGTAACTATTAGCTGATGTAGTGCCATTTTTTATCCCTCCCTCCATTATTTCACTGTAGTAAATCAACAACAAAAAATATACCCTTGTATTATTGACTCCCTTTTAAGCGTTAAAGCCTTTACATTTGTTTAATAATGCATGACTTGATAGAGGAGCTGAAATGTTGCTGAAATGGGGAGACACACTCAATTTCTGAAGCAGACATCCATTGATGTCCATGCCTAATGGGTGCTCTGACCGATAATGGACAGCCAAGGGGTCAATGGACAGTCTCTCATAGTAAGGAGGAAATGTGCTCAGGGCTTTCCTCTTGGCAGATGGGGCCACAGATACTCAACCAAGGATCCCTCTTCTTGGAAAATATTGACCTAAAGGTCACACAGACCTCAGAGGAAAATTCTAGAATCAGTTTACTCTCAAGGATTTGAATTAGTTGAAAGCTAAGGACACTTAACAATTTGTCATTGTTTCCATTTACAGGGGTTGGGGGGCAGGGTCATTCAAATTAAAAATAATAAAATATTATAAAGTAAGAGTAACCCCATAGTGTTAAACTGAGCCAAAACAAAAGGATGAAATGGTTAAATTTATGAAGACTGAGGCATCCAGAAAATGATTTACAGTGTAATTTCATAATTTTACATGTAGTACTTTGGAGGGGGCGGGGGGGTGATCTGGCACTGAAGGTTATGTTATGTGTGTATAGATTATTTAGGGAACTAGGGGAACAGATGAGTCATTTCCAGTTGATGACACATGGTGCCTAACAGAGCAATAAACGTTGGCAATGATTGACTTGACAGGGTTGACAGTTCCCAATCTAAACCAATCAGGACAATACTCAGGTATAATTACTCATTTTGATTATTTCTGCGGGAAGAGAGCCGTGTTGCTGATTCTGCAATTCATCATTACTGAGTAACCACACAGATTAATCCCACTCCTAATGATGTAGATTTCACAATGGCATTTTTGTTCATGCCTAAAGCTGTGCTTTTCCAAGCGCAAAGAATGCTGGGACTGCTCAAATTAAGGTGACTGCAACACTGGCCTTGTTGTGGTTCGACCAAGCTTTACTGCAGCCATTCATTGACATTGAGAAGGCAAGACATTTGCTTTTGGGGGAAACACTCCGCCCTTTCGGTGAACAGAGTACCGTGTGAACGTTCCATTAACGCCTCGACAGAGGAACAGAGCCCCCTGAACCCTCCTGTCTGAAGTTTCCAGTTCATGTCATAGAGGCAGTTGTTTTTGGCAGGCTACTGATATAACAAGTTTTCTGTGGGGAACAACAGACGCTCTTCACTACGAACTACAAAAGCTGCTCAGGAATTGGAAGAAACAGTAAAGGTTAGAACAGTGGTTCTCAACCTCGGTCCTGGGGACCCACTGTGTATGCTAGTTTTTGTTGCAAACAAAATTGTAACTAGCTGTTAATTGTTCTTAATTACACTTTTCATTTCTATTAAAGCATGATTTACTCTACTCTAAGCCTATATGATGTCAGAAATAGCTATGCATGCCATGAACAATAAATGTTTAATATTCACATCCCAGGACTTTAAATCAGTCAAATAGATGATTACTTTATGATACATGATGATTACTTTTGAAAGGGATTACCTTTTTTAATTGATTCAATTATGGACTGGCAGGTGAAATCAGTGGGGGCCTAATTGATGTAAGTTTGGTCACCTGGGCCCATATGCACAAAGATTCTAAAAGTAGATGTGTTGATCTAGGATCAGGTTTCCCCTGTCCATATCCTAACCATATCCATTATTAGCTAAAAGGCTAAAATGATCCTAGATCAGCACTCCTACTCTTAGTATCTTTGTACATATGGGCCCTGGTCATTGAAACTAAACTGTTTGTGGAAAATTAGCAGTTCAATAATAGAGCAATTGGCAATGAGCCAAACCTGCATTGTGTTAAAATAGGTTTAAGGGCCTCCCGCGTGATCTAGTGGTTTCAACGTCCGACGCTGGCCACGGCAACCGGGGATCGATTCCCCAACGCGCCAGAGTCGGCTCTGGCCGGGAGTGCCACTGGGGCGGCAATTGGCTGTCCGCCCCAGGGAGGGGGAGGGATGCCGACACAGTTCGCTGCGCACAGGAGTGGTTCTGGGGTGCCGGAATTACAGTTGACAGCAAGACGATTGCGGTCTTGGAGGAGGCAGCGCTTTGCCATTGTCACTGCAGTCACAGGGCTACGGCAGCGAACTACGAGGGAGGGGATTGAACTAAGCACAGCGGGAGTAATTGGCTACCAAATTGGGAGAAAAACAGGGTAAAATCGGGGAAAAAACTTAATATAAAATAAAAAAATAAAAAAATCGGTTTAAGGAAAAAATGATGTTAGAACTTACATACATGTTTTCAACAGCCTTAATTGATCAAGAGATTGGCTGTAACAAAAACCAGCATACATATTGGGTCCCCAGGACCGAGTTTGAGAACCACTGGATTGATTCATTAATTGATTGATTGAGTGAGTGAGTAAGTGAGTGAGTGAGCACACTAGTGAACATGTGTGCATTCAAGTATGTGGGGCTCAGAGGTAGGGCTCAGAGGTAGGGCTCAGAGGTAGGGCTCAGAGGTAGGGCTCAGAGGTAGGGCTCAGAGGTAGGGCTCAGAGGTAGGGCTCAGAGGTAGGGCTCAGAGGTAGGGCTCAGAGGTAGGGCTCAGAGGTAGGGCACATGCGGGGTTGGGATCGATTAAGGCTGCATTTAGTATGACATTGTTGAATGTGCTTTACCCAAAGCATGGTTGTCATTGAGCAGGCATTTGGATCACTGCTCCATTGGTGAGCAAAGTGGATGACTCATATCCAATGTCTTTATTGCACCCACCCTTCAGTTCACTTCTATGAAGGAGCTGAATAATTCAGTGCCCGCTGATACCTAATCAGGCATTTGATTGGATGGGTCATGAATTCAGGAGAACTGGATTGAAGAGGTTGGATGGAGGGACATGGTTAGAATATTCACCATCAGTGGGAGGAGTTTTATTCTTCCAAACTCTCATAAAGCACAGGCAAAATGTACTGTTTTCTGTGTACTTCTACTTCCCCTTACTTTCTCCAGTTAGCTTTCAATAAACTGATGTCATCATTACAAATGATGTGCATTTGAACACAAAATATTATATATTCTACAAATGTATGATTATATTCTACAAGTCTATATCAACAGTTTGAGGCACAATAGGAGACAATGCACTCTTGTTCTGATGCCTAATTTGAATGTCCCTGCGGTGTTGACTGCATGTATTGACTGGGTTTAATGAGGTAAGAGGGTGGGTGAAAGTAAAATATATCTTGTTCTTACTTTCCAAAGAAGATAAACAATCTGTCAGAGAAATACGAGGACCAGTAGAAAAGTGGGTTATATAACATGATGCATATAGTTGCAAACTCAATATCTCAGTTATGCTAAACCCTGGAACACTCTGGGAAATAGTTTAATGATACATTGGATGTCAGTGTTCTGTGTTCTTCTACTCTGGTATAGTCTGAGATGGTAATGTAGAAATAAGTATGCCATGCTATGAAGGAGACAATGTAGTTCATCATGCTGTGCAGCCAGTGACACCATCAACAGAAGCTTGCAATCTAGGCAGACTGTTCTGTATATTGGCAAAAAAAACTGACGTCTACAACCTGTGCAGCTCTGAGCTCATTACTTTGCATTGGACCTTCTGGAAACTGTTAAAAATTCACTTATTTTCACTATTTTTGAAGACTATACACCAGTGGTCAAAAATAATTCCAGTGTAACTATTAGTATCATCATGGTTTGGTATGAGGGAGATGTAATTGTTTTTGAAACAGGAATTCAAATTCAAATTCCAGTATTTCCTCTTTTCTTTTCTCAGAAAGTTATCAAATGACAGATCCTGGAACCTCAAAGAAGGCTCTTGAACCATGACAGAGACTAATGACTTTTTGGTTAACTATACCTGTAAAATGTATCATGACAACAATAACACCTTCATAAATCTTTTAGTTTAGTTTGTATGTATTAAGCAGGTTTGTGCAAAAAGTAAGTGAAGTGTCACCACTGCTGTACAAAATGATAATTTGTATGTATGTACTGCCACCTACTGGTCATCAGTAATCACAATAGTAGTAAAACAGACCAGTGTTCAATATGCCTCCTTTTTTGAAATTATTGAATATTACAATTGTTGGAGCAATGGTTTGCAGAATATTAGAACTATTGATAAAAAAAGAAAAACTGTTTCATAAAGTGTTCTTTTCAGTGTGAACCCATCAGATATTTGTAGATTAGTTTTTGCACATGTGTGTTTGTGTGTGTGCTTGTTCCGGCGTGTAAGAGAAGAAATCAGATTAAAATATATTTTGTGAGGCCTCTGATAGTGTAGCGGTCTAATGCACCCATTTACGAGTGTGAGCTGTCTGTCACGGTGGGGTTCGAAACCAAACTGTGCCAGACCAGCGCTGGTGGGGAGCCCCGATCGGGGGCTTGGTTGTCCTCCCTAGAGGGAGGGTGAGCCAGCACAAACTAGCTGAGAAGCGCATAAGGGTGTCTCCAGAACGTGGGTTGGCGAGGTCCATCTTGAAGGAAGCGGAGTTCGCTGGCCTCTGAGAATTAGCTTGCCTCGTAGAGATGTGTGTCGTGTTCCTGTGGGGAGGGCAAATCAAAATAAATAGAGGGTATAATTGGGTACTAAATTGGGAGGGAAAAACATGATTTTTTTAAAAATATATATGTGTGTGCTGGGTCTTTTTCATTATGCCTGGGAATAGTCTTCAAATGAATGTCATTAGTCTGTGTATCTACTGGGCAGTCAGGGCACGTTCACAGTTCTAAGTTTGTCTAGACAAGGAATGGATTAATAGTGGCAAATAATGTAAGAGCCATTCATGCGAATGCAAGCACTCTCAGATTATTATTCATGCCTCACTCTAACATCATCACAGTGGCACCTACTGGTTGATAGAGGAAAGAGATGCAGTGAGCAAGAGGGTTACAGCATTAAAGATCCGCTGGCTGTGTGCAAATGAAATCCAAATATCCGTCAGTGTCTACAGCTCGGGGGAGCATATCAAGGCCCGTGTCAGTCATGGTACGTTTCATCTTACCAATTCCCTTTGATTACAATATCATGCCCAAACTCTTGAAAAGCAAAACAAATCAATGACAATTTTCTAGGATTCAGGCATTGCCCACTCTTGCTGTGAAATATTTCTCAAGAAATCCATGTCATGTCTTTGATAGCCGAGGCAATTTAGCAAAGAATCTCTAGCTACTGGTGTCAATTGTGTTCTTCAGCACGGGGCAGCTTGGTGACTGTGTATATCTGATCTCTGTACTAAAGAGGAATTACTTTGGGAACACTGAAGACGCAAAAAAATATTTTACTTCAGACTAGGAGGGGAGAGGTTTTTGTCAGTGAGGCTTGTTTATCTGGGAGATGGACCATGTTAAGAAATGGAAGTGTTTGTAATCTGCCGGGTTTATCAACATTTTCATTGATCCGAGGTGTTGCCAATCAAGACATTCCACTTATATTTCTTCTATTTCTATTAGGATGCCAGAGCTATAGATTCATCCCACCAATGTGAAATCTGCAGTGTAGAGGTCATAGGCAGGTGTTATGTACATGAATTACAGTAATGACTGAGGTGGGTGGGAAGATGAGTGCAAGGATGTGAGTCACCTTGACAGTCAAAGGCAGACGGTCAAACTGCTATTTTCCCATTGGATGAAGGGTGTTCTCATAAAGCATGTAAAGGCTGTTTCTGTTCTGAAGCGCAGACATGTGGAAATTACACCTCACAGACAGGAGGAGAAATGCTATTCACTGACAACAAACTGCCTTGATATCAGCCAACAGATTCTAAAACACTCTACATTTCTGCATTCTTATGAGTCATGTGACTCTTAAGGAATTGAACGCCTTAGGCTTGCTAACAATGTGCCATCCTCATTGTGTTTTTTTAAACAATGCTGGGTCAAAACTGTTACAATAAATTTTAACATGGACAAATATCGTTATTACACTTCTTTATGCTAGCAGTTAACATATGCCATTGACATATGAACATATACTGTGTATGACATTGGGAATTAAAAGTTTGTTTCAACTCCATGCCTCCAAATCTAAAGTCTTGATCCTGCAGACTTAAAGCAAGCAGTAAACCAGTCTCTCTCTCAGTGAGTGTCTAATCTCCATCAGAGCTGAGTGATCTTGAGTTATGAGAGATGTATTCTGAGGATAAATGCTAAAGCTAGAGTTGACATGTTCTAGGGCAGGTGTTGGCATTTAATATCCCCAGATGGTGAATCTTCATTAATGGCTATTAATGGCTGATAGGCCCTTTGGAGTGCTCAGTTAACAGAGTGATGGATGCAAGCTGGTGTCAGTGAAGAGTTAGAAGCCAAGAGTTTAACGCAAATCAGGATACTGGAAGCCAGATTGTGTTTTAGCTCTGACCATTAAAATTCCTCTACCTGGGCCTCCCGCATGGCCCAGTGGTTACAACTTCCGACGCTGGCCACGGAGACCGGGGTTCAATTCCCCGTCTTGCCAGAGTTGGCTCTGGCCGGGAGCGCCGCCGGGGGCGTCGTTTGGCTGTCTGCCCCAGGGAGGGGTGAGGGAAGCCGACATGAAATTCGCTGCGCATAAGAGTGGCCCTGCAGTATACCGGTTGATACTTGGGCAAGTGCCGTCTCGGAAGAGGTGCCAGGTCGCGTGTCGCTACCGGTTGCAGGACTATGGCAGTGAACTCACATTACTAGGGGGGCGATTGACTTAAATAGCGGGTCTAATTGGCTACCAAAATGGGAGAAAAATCAGAAACAAAAATTATAAAAAATTTAAAAGAAATCCTCTACCTAGAGGCTTTTTAAATGTTTCAAATCAAATCAAATCAAATGCATTTGTATTGCGCATTTCACAAACATTTGTCACAATATGCAGACCCCGGCCTGAACCCCCACAAAGGCAAGCCTAGGGCAGTGGTGGCAAGGAACTTGGTGGAACAAAAAGGAAGAAACCATAGGAGGAACCAGAGTCAAGAGGGGGAGCCCACCCTCCTCTGGTTGGCTCATGGTAAGAGTTTGTTATGACTCAATGAGAAAATAGGCGAAACAACTGTTTAAATTGTTCAACATTAGTTAGGTAGTGGTGACCGATGAAGAGGTGCGGGACTTGATTGAAGTTCAAGACAGCTGAAGGTGGTAGTTGTCCTGGGGTGGGGCGGCAGGATTTTTTCCCCATCCAATGGATTCATTTTATATTAATCAAGACTTGCTATCTGACATAACTGTAGCCTATACATGAAAGGTAAGCACTATCCTGTGTATCTGTATTTATCTCCCTTCTTCTTCTGTGTCTGTGTGTGTTACTTGAATTCAAGAAAACCCAAATAAAGTTTAAATGGAAAAAATAATGGAAATCTCACAGATGCTTAAACACAAAGCTATCTGACCTTTTTTTTATTGATTGAGGATCAATTATGTTTATTCCAAGAAATGTATCGGTATCAGTTAAATATTACTATTAAGTTAAATGAAGAGGAATGACATAAGGATGCATACTTGTAGGCATTTAATAATGATCTCTTTTCATTATATAATTATGTAATCATAATACACATAATGTAATTATGCAATCATTGCTCTTATCCTTTAGTTTAAATTGCGTGGCCTGCGACTGAAACAAGCTTGTATCCTGCATATGACCTGCAGCAGACACAACCTACATTAAGAAAGAGGATTCTGAGGCCTGACCCCATTGGGGCATATGATTATATATTTACAGTAGTCATAGCATATAATATATTTATTTTCTGTATCAATGTTTGGTTTGAAAAGGTTTTTTGTTCATTTCCTGGGTCATGCAGCCTAGTGGTGGATTGGCCTAGTATAAATATTCATGGGGCTGTGGAGTAGAGAGAAGGACAGTAATTACCCTATTATGAAAGAAGAAGAGGAAGTGAGCTAACTAATATGTCAAATCACATCTGTCCTGAGGGCTTGAGCGAAGTGCTCATTCCGCACAGTGAAAGGGTCAATGTGAATATATTTTAAAACTGGGAAGATAATTCATTTTCAACTCCTGGCAGTCTCCACTTTTTTTGCTTAGAGACATATACACATTTGAGGGTTTTTGATAGTTGTGGTGCTTGAAACCACCAGAACTTATCCATTTATCCATGGCGTCTTAAATGGCTCCTTCTGTAGAGAGCACAGACTGGAGCCCTGTAATAGCAGATTCTGGCCTTGGCAGTAACCAACTGTTACCGGGAGTCCGATGCGGCCTTGTCCCACTGCCTGGGTAGAGTGGGTAACGTTACCTTGGGTTAGCTGCATCAATTCCCTCCGAAAGATGTGTTAGGCGCCCATATCCTACCAGTCATTGTCAATTAAAGATTGACAATGGCACCAGCTTTCTTGTTGTAGCCTACTTTATGGCATGTCATGTGAAAAATTGCGGACGAGGGCACAAATTTAACGGTTAGCTATCATCTGGAGGACAATCCGAGCTGTGTGGCTCCACACGGTCGGCGTTGAAGGCTGTGCTAGGCCTACATCTCCCTCTTTGAAATAGCAAATGTCAAAAGTAAGCAATATACAAACAAAGGAAGACAAATTAAAAGTTTACACGACAAAATATATGAAAATCATAATGATATATTAGTTAAGTATAACTATAACGGATAACTACCATACGACTCTCCTTATTCAGTCAAGAAATTCAGTGTCAGATCAGTTTACAAATGCTATTAGTACGATGATTTTCGCGCTTTGCTCAACAGCTATTATGTACCTGCACTACGAGTCTGCAGATAGGTTGCGTTAAGCTTTCCCTCCGTTAGAGGGCTGTGTCGGAGCATGCGCGGGAGGACACGTTAAAGGAACCGTATTTCTACTGTCACAACGTTGAGGGGCAAGTCGACCGCCGTGTGGGTAAGAATTTAATAACAATACATACAACTGTAGGCGTAGAAGACTTTATTTATCAGTGAGTAAATTCCATAAAATGATATTGTGACACAATTCGAAGAATATTCTCAGTAAGGACCCCATCCCGTTCAAATCCGGTTTGAGATAATCTGTCAGCGATGTTTTCTTGGGAGGTTAACCTATAATAAAGGTCTTTTTCGGTTCCGATCCATTCAAATGTGCCAAATTGAGAGTAGATAACACAGTTGTGTTTGTCCTTTTTCGGTCATACCATATTTACAGCTTCGCGAACCCCATGATTGACTGTGTATTCGAGAACAGTCTAAGTGAAACTATTATTTTCTCTTCTCGGAAATGCTTCCTATCTGTTTTGTCGTTGTGCTACAGTGGGATGCGTTACAACTCTTCCTGAAGTGTCAAAGTATTTTTCGTCATGCCACAACGTTATCATCCAAGTTAGGGAGACTTAAAAAAACAATAATATATATATTATTTTGAATGTATTTGTTGTAAAGGTTATGCTTCCCCCCAGATGCGTTGTGGGTCAATTTCCTCTTGCAGATTTTATCCTAATTTTGTTATTCGTCCTTTGGTTTAAATACGTTCGCCATTTTTGTTTGAAATTGTTTTCTTTTACGCTAAAACCTATGTTTGTTAACATTTACGAATGTAAAATGTTGTCCATTGTCTATATATATATATATATATATGTGTGTGTGTAATGTGAAAATTCAACAGTCCAACACTACTTGTTGAAAACTGCACGTTTCTGGCATTATATTTTACTCGTTTAAGTTCACATTCTCAAAAGATTTGACCTACACCTGGAATAAGTTAAAACATTCCAATTAATCTGACATCTAATCGATGTCAGATTGATAACAATGATGACATTGACGGATTTAAACTGTTTAGAGTTATGCTGTCTGAACATGACATTCATTGTTTACATAAAAATCCTGACACTAATCACCATTTATCAGTAAATGGGTTAATGCCATATGTAAAGTAAAGCATATTGTACCTGTTGCAGGAATTAACCTGGATCTTAATATAGCATTATACAATTACAAGACCATGTAACCAGGCAACGATTTTATATTCAAAACTCAAATCTTGTGCAGCCACCTCCTTTCTGTCGATGCAAATGGTGTAATTCATAAAATGTTCTCTTATTTTGTAGGGGAACACATTTTATATGCAAAAATAGCTGCGGTTCCATTTGCTCCAATATTTTTAGACCTCATTGAGGCAGAATTGTGTTGTTTCAACATCACATCTTCCTCTTTACATCATTTTCACTTTGACTGATCAAATAAATTAGATTTTTGCAGATGTTTGAAGTCCAATCCCACATCGACAACAATAGTATGCTCCCAGCAAAATCTTCGTTTAAGTACCCTAGTTTCTAACCTTTAGACCCGAGAGAAATATCCAATTGCCATAAGTGTATACAAAGCCATGGTGCTATATTAGGTATAGAAATACAAAATAGCAATGCATTGCCAATGTTAGCCTATGTGTCCAAAGAATACAATCTTTAAAAGAGTAAAACATAGAATATTGGTGGAAACATTTTTTTTTCAATTAGGTCTTCTGTTCTTATGCATCTTAGATGTACAGTGAGCCTCCTATTGTCAAGCCTAATCTTTGTCCCTTCCTGGAATTCAGGCCACTATGCATATGGTCAAATTCAAAAGTTCCAGGAGTAGAACATTAGATAAGCCCACACAGATACAGAGCTTTCCATGTAAGGTGCATAGAGAACAGGCATATTATTCATCCTGTGCTTAATGTTGTGCTCCTAGTTATTCACAGAGCTCAGAGGCAGGTTTTTAAATTTATAGCACAGTAACCGAATGATGTCAGCAGTGTGCTTGTAATTGTACTTGTACTTGTGGTTCATTAGTTAGCGCACCACCATTAATAGCATGCACACCCAATCATTCTGCTCAGCATTCTCATGTTTTCACCTCTCATGCCGATCTGTCCATGTGCTGTTTGGCTTGCACATTCTGCCTGGCTGTCTGCTCTGCATGTGATTGCTGTTACCTCATTTGATTTGCTTGCCCCCTTGCCTGCAGTATACTGTTATCAGCTCCTGCTCCTGGTTAGGGAGGCACCCTCCACTTTGGAAACAACAAATCCCTATCTGGGCACCCTAGCAGAGTCAGTTAAACTGCCATGTCTGTTGGACATCACCTGAACAAACAAAACAAGAAAAACTGCTGTTCACCGATCCATTTAGTAAAATATGGATAATTAACAGTGAAATAAGCAAGACAATAAGACAAATTGCCTGTATGCAATCAACATTTTCAAGTTTGACTCACAATTAAATGTATGTTTTTCCTTAACAAACAGTTTGGTAAGTTCATTTTGATGATCACTGTCAAAACTGAGTTGAAATTTCCTTGTGGGTAAACGTTAAGGACAAATCTTGATTGAATCCAGGCCAATGTGATTTCCCTGTCCCCTAGGAGAGGTTGGTGTCAGTTCTTCTGATAGAAAAGTTTATTTTCTTGGAGAAATCATTTGAGTTCAGAACAGTTCTTCAGGGGCTGACAGGTCTGTGTGTGATGAGCTTGTTGATCTTTTGGGCCCAGGCTTAGTGTGGAAGTGAGCTTTTTTTCATTGCAAAGGGCTTTTCACCAAAGATAGACTAATTGACAATTTTGTGACCCTTGGCAAATGTAGCGTATGTTTTATTGTCATACGCAAACCATATTCTTGTAACTAACTACCAATGCAGAGATGTTTTGGCTTAAAAACCTAGATCTAAAGATATGAAAACAGGGCACAACTTCCTGGGACTCCTTAATGACTAGATATCTACATACTATAATGCATGAGCAAAATATAACCGCTCACCTAATTTGTGACTGTCTGATCGCCGCTGTGAGTGGGGGACAGATGTAGGACTAATGAATCACATCTGGGTAAATGACAGCTTGGAGCCCCTCGTATTGATTTGTGGTGGCACAACTTTTGAAAATGCTGATTTGTTGTTAGGTAAAAAAATTAAAAATACAGGCAGAGTTCAGCCAATGCCCTGAAGGGCCACATTTGGTACATTTGTCACTGATGGGAATGCTAATTATTTGCAAAATCATTCAGTCAGGCGTTTCAGTAGGATGAATGTCTTCACTGGAGCCTCCTAAATCCTTTCAAAATAGGTTTTAAATATTTAAAATATATTTCCACACACAAGCATGAGCACAAACACATGCGCACACACACACACACACACACACACACACACACACACACACACACACACCATAAACACACTTTAGAGTTCAGCAATTATCAAAATGAGCTTCCCAAACTGTTTGTGAAGGGAAAAGGCATACTGGCATTTATTTTTAAGTCAAACTTAAAACAAAGGACAATATTGAGTGAATCCAGGCCACACACACACACACACACACACACACACACACACATCTAGACCCTTGTTTCATTCAAATGAGGAAATGCAGAACTTAATATCAAACCTCAAAAATCAATACTAGAGACCTCTTTACTGGATATTTTTACACATCACACCGAAGTCAAGCAACTAGTTCTTTCACATTTTTTCAGTGTCATTGGAGAAACTGATACCAGCAAGGTGGAGCATTTCTGCCAGTACCGATTCCATAACCTGACAAACAAAAACATTTATTTAGCTGTTTGTCGGGGTCTGTTGCAGTAGTTGTCAGATTGGATTTCTTTTGTTGGCTAGTTTTTAGTTTCAGAAGAAGTGATTTAGTATGCATGTTTTAGATTGTATCTCCTTGTACACTGGCATCAATTTAGACTTCATACATATGATAGGATTTTGCCTTTCCCCCTGGGCCTATCTACTTTAGACTCGCTAAAAAATGTTTGCTCCTGACAGCTACAGGAAATGGATTAATTTCAAATTTGGCACACTATTAGGGTATGGTATGACAGCATCCACAAACCAGATGCATGATAACCAAATGCATATAAACTATTTTATGGTATGTAATTTTAGGGTTTTTATTGTATTGTTGTCATCAACCTAATGCAAGGAAAAGCAACAGCTTCTGAAATAGTTCTGTGGTATTTCATTTATATGATGGGAAATCAATTTTGTTTCAGCTCCGGAAGTTCAGTAATCGTTTTAAAGACTTTCAAAGTCTTAAAGGCTTTTAAAGCTATGTTTGATATTCAGATGTAGCACTAGTGGGCCCAGTAATGCACATTATGCACACAGGTGTGAGATTGGAGATCTTTTTGAGCGAGACACTTCACACAGGATTTGTCAGGGTTACAGAGGACCTGCCCAAAGGCACTGGCACCTTCAACATCAACATTATGCATGTGTGATAGCCGGCATCTGTGAGCAGTTGACCTGTTAGCTTTGCACAACCCACGGCATCAGAGGGCAGTAAATGGGATTTCATGTGAACTTGTGGGTTTCTTACCTTTTTTTGATATTATTATTTATCCCTGTAGCAAACACCATTATTCAGGGTGACTTACAAAGCTAAGGTTTCTGTATATTAGGCTATCCATTTATATGGCAACATATTTTTTGAATCAAGGGTATAACTGCAGTTCCCTGCTTGGAAATCAAAGCCTTTGGGCTGCAGCTCTGTTCCCGCTGAGCTACAAGTCTACGTTGTAATTATAATCCACCGTGATTGACATCGCTTGTATTTTTACATGCTGTCCATTTATACTGTTGGATATTTACTGTAGTGCATTGAAAGTACATTGCTCAAGGGAACCGCAACAGTCTGCCATGATCTGATTCCCTGACCACAATGCTGCCATGTTCTGGATGTTCCTTTTATGAAAGAGGTGTAGGCTAGTCTGTGCTGCATTATCATTTTCTCATAACAATTTCTGTCTATTGTAGGCCTGTGTATTGTATAAACAATATATATAGATATATATAGATATGGAAGTGTTTAAGGACTGTATCCTTCTATAGAAGATTCATCATGTAAAACAATAATGCTTTGTTGCCACCAGTGCAGTCTGGCCTTGTTAGACAATGGTAGCCTTTATGTGCTGTGTTTGTTGGTCTTATGGGTTTTTCTTGTGTGCTTGTAGCATTTTATTCCCTTGCTGTCTCTGCTGGTGCATTGAACCTAAACAGAAAGGTATACATCTTTTCATGATACAATTATTTGTAATAATGAATTCTCACATTTATAATTTGGTGCACATAAACCGACAAGATATATTGACCTTCGAGTAGACTTTTAATGTCACCGGCCAATTAAACAGTGAAACTTCTCAATTGGGAAGCGGCTGAAATGGAAGCCAGCACGCATTGGGTTCTGTAGTCTTGGTGACATTCAAAAGATTTTCACCTGCAGTTTGTCATGCTTTTATTTTATAATTCACAAGCTTATTTCTTGAGGAGATGGATACTTGCTGTCAGTAGTCACATAGAAAGAACCAGAGTGTCGGTACTCCACAACACTCTTTTCTTCCTTAGTATTGATGGCCATGTAAGCCTGGTCTCACGGACCTACTCTTAACATAAATAAATAGAATAAAGGCAAACCAAACTGCATTACTATAAGAGTTTTCATGGGGAGGGGAACATATGCCATCAACCGGTGTAGCCTTATGCATAGCTAAGCTAAGGTGCTCATAAATATGTGAATCATAAACAACACGTCTTAACAGATGCAGCACTTACATTGACTGTTACAAGAGTACCTTACTGTTGTTATTTATCATGCACAATTTATTAGAGCATTGCAATAAACACTAACCTCTCTGGACAAAAGTATGCCTTTTAAAGTGAAGCATTTAGCTGGATGTAACAAGCACACCCCAACAGTTGAGTTGTATGTTCTCATAGAACAACTCTAGGTGCCTTTCAAGATTGAGTGTATCTGAACTAATATATTATTTCCTTGAGGGGCTCTGGTGAAACGGCCCCGCTATATTGCTTGTACCGTTTCCTACAGCTGATAAGGGGGTTGCATGTGTAGAATAAAGGCAATAAAGATGAAAATTGAAAATAGAAATTCTCTTTTTTTCTCTTCAGACAAGGACTTGGGCAAATCAGAGCAGAAGAGCAAGAATGTTCTCTCCTGCGAGGGCCGAGCCCCTTGGCCCCCGGTAGAGCGGGTGAGGAGTCTGAAACGATCATCTCTCAGTTACCCCATCGCCCACGCGTTTAAAACAACCATACTTGCTCCTGGTAGCAGTACTGTTGAAATCACCCGCCCGGTGCCTTTTGAAGCTCACTCGGGATCGCAAGCCAAAGCTGAAGGGTCAAGAGGTGAAGTCGTTGGGACGGAATACAAATCAAAATACAAATCCATCATCCGTGGGCTGGAGATGCCTTCTGGGAAATCTGGGCTCGCCAGTCGTTTTTCACAAAATGTATCTGAATTTATCTGGCTCTTTTATCTGAAATTGATGCAAATAATGTGATGATTATGGGCTTTCAGGGGTCTGAGGTAGAGGAAATTCAACAGTGTCATTTGGTAGTAATTTTGGAGTAATATCCTGCATATTATTTTACTCTACACATATAGGTGAACTTGCATGGTAGATGGAAATCACAGTTGAACATGCCCTGTCAGGTTAGCGTGGCATTTATACTGGAATGGGAGGGGTGCAATTCCACTGAAAGTGTGGTTTATTTCACAGAGAGTGGGCAGTTGACAGTCACTGCACCGTTCAATTGTGATGTTTTCCTGTCTAACCTGTTTGATTATATGTTTTGATTCAGCGTTATATTATTTAAATGACAACATCAAAAGCAGATGCCAGAGAAGAGTGGGATATTTCAGATGAAATATTGGGTTGTTCTTGGCGGAAGAAAAAATGTATTTGCTTGAATGCACCAACAAAGCAAATTTATAATTCAACCTTATAACAGCCATTGGCTTGGCTTGCACTTTCTCTGGGTTTTGCTTTTAATACATTTTTCACAATCCTCTCCCGAGTCCAAATTAGAGACACACAAATGACAGCTTTTAGGTAAAATATTGTGGCTTTTTCAGAAAACAGACTGAAAAATTTTTGTTTGCTTACTTGTGTATTTGTTCTCTGCAGGAGGCCCCAGTAATGAGGCAGGGTGAAGAGGCCAAGACATTGAGTCTGAATTCCAAAGGGATGTCGGATGAATACCATCTCAGAGTACGTATCTCTGCACGCGCTAAGGAAACTCAGTAGGTCAAACCTCCTCTTCCTGTTTTTCTTAAGTGTGGTAATAAACACCGGACCCCTCCTAATTTACTGCACAAGTACACCCCCAGGAATCCAACCAACCCAATCAACTCCTTTTCCCACAATCCAACTCTTTCAATTTGCTAGCTTGGTGGAGGTGTGGTGAGGGAACAGAACATGTAACAGGAATCTTCTGCAGAAGATTGAAAGTTCAAACCCAGGGTGGCGGACTGCTGTTGTACCCCTAGCCTTTTGTATTGTTTTGAGCGGGGTACAGTTTGGAACCTGAATTGCTTAGGTATGTAATGAATTTAAACTGTGAGAGTCACCCAGACGAAAAAGGTCACGAAGAGAAAGAGAAAGTGCGAAAGAGGGAAAGGAAGAGACAGCGCCCCATTTTTATTCACTTTGATTTGACCCAGTCAGAGATTGAACCCACAATCTTTGGGTCCAGGGCAGAAGCTCTGACCACACGGCCATTAAACTGGTACATTTACTAATCCAGCCTTGTCCATTACAGGAACGACCAAAAGAGGATGAGGTAAAGATGAAGAACAAAGTGACCAGCACACACGGTAAGCATGTTTTTCCAAATAGGCCTACCGATCCTGCCTCAGGGCTAAAAGCGGTGTCCAGTAGTAATGGGATGCCTCTGGCCCCTGCGTAGGTGCAGTGAATATGAAGAACAGGCCATGGACATGGGAGCGGTACTTGGCTGAAGAGAAGGCCGTAGCCACGCCCATCAGAGCATTCACAGAGGTAAGTTACGACTGAGCTGTGACACGTCGTACTCTACGTCGTGTCTCGTATCTTAAAGAAACTGGAAACCTTTTTCTTATCGTAAAATTGATCGGTCAAAGTCCAACCCCCGCTGCAACCCCATGAGCCCGCCGCCTGCAACTATGAGACCAGCCGCTACCAGCCAGCAGTGTCGAGGGGGAGCGGACCGCCACCTACGAGATGGAACCCGTGAAGCCATTGACCGTGGCGGCTTTTCTCTATGATTACACTTTCCCCAAATCCCAGCACAATGGGAGGGGGGAGAGGGGGCTATATAGTTTTCTTGCTAATACATTTTATAGGTGCACATATTGTCTGTTTGCCACCTCAATGTTGCTTTGAAATGTATTTCTGATCATAAATCCGGGTGGTAGGTTATCCCTGGGGTACACATGTTCTGGGAATGCCATGTTATCATGTCTCTTTGGAAACGTGTTGTTGTCCAGGTCACTATGTGTGGATGTGTCTGTATGCCCAGAGCTGCTCCTTGGGATGACGCCCAATATTAATTAATCTTACACGGGAGATCCCTTTTATTGGCAGGCTTGACCTCTAAGAAATCAATTGTGTAGAGCTGGGCCGGAACCCACTGATGTCTTTTTTTCTTCTTCTTTTTTTTTGGGGGGAAGGGTTGCCACCACTCCTGGGGATTGCTTCAATCAATATGTTACATCATGTAGGTGCCTGAGGTACAAAGGCTTCTTCAAATTCTGGGGCTATTTATAATTCTTCACTATAATCGGAACGAATGCATACAAAAAACCTTGTTTTCACCTAGAAGCTGCCCTCAATTGAGTCCTGACCCCTGGTGCACTCCTATTCCCATTCCCAGCACCCACCCCTGTCTCTTCCTGCTGCCCATTATTAATACAATAACTCTCTAACCTCTTCAACCACCCAAACCTCTCCAACCACCCCCCGTCAACAGTCAAGGATACCCACACACATGTTATCGTATTTCCTACATATTTTCATTTTGGAGAGGCCAACAGTGAGTTGTGCCACTCTTTTTTTTTCAGATACTGCGCACATCGTTGCCCTCTCTTGTGTGTTTGTGTGTGTTTGTGTGTGTGTGTGTGTGTGTGTGTGTGTGTGTGTGTGTGTTTTTTGTTTTTGTGTCTTTAGTTTTTTTGTTTTGTTTTAAATTCTTAAAAATGAATACAAATAATTTCAGATTTATTTTAATTTCATCTTTGTGTGCTCTATCATTTACACACACTTTTTAAGCACCCCTCTCTTGTGTGTGTGTGTGTGTGTGTCTTCTTTAGTTCTTTTGTTGTAGTTCTTTTTGTTTTAAATTCTTAAAAATGAATACAAATAATTTCAGATTTATTTTAATTTCATCTTTGTGTTCTATCATTTACACACTAAGGCTGAGAGAAGAGGAGCCAACCGCGTGGCCCTCAAAGACATGCTCTGGACCCTCCTATGTCCTGTTCGCCCTACAGCCAGCGATTCGCCCTGCTAGAAACCTGCTCATATGGGCAGCGCACAGCTGATTTCCTCTTTTCCGTGACAGGATTTGATGAGACATCTGCTCCCACAGAAGCACGAAACGGCAGTTTCTATAGTTACCGTACCGCATGCACAGACACCGCAGGGCAGCGTTGCCCGCCAAAAATGCGCAGATGCTGTAGCGCGGAGCGCAGTTAATCTCGGCCCGTTTTGCGGACGAGTCGGCGGATTTGTTTGCCTCGCCCGTTTTTTGTGACCTCCACGTGTTTGTTCCCGTGCAGCTGCAGTCCTTCCCCCAGGGCAGGAATGGCTTCAAAGCAGGGATGCTGCTGGAGGGCATCGACCCCCTCCACCCCTCAAAGTTCTGCGTGCTGTCTGTGGTGGAGGTGAGTTCAGCCCTGGCACTTCTGAAAAGTCCGTGAAGGCAGGTCAGCCTCGGCATAGCTCGCACCGAAATCTCTTTTTACCGGTTTCCTTGTTTGGAGGCGGTGTTTCTTTGCCATTGAAAATGTTCAGGGTGCTTGCAGCCAGCACTGCCATTGTACCCTTGAAGTGAGGTATTCAACCTGAATTGCTTCAGCCAACACCCAGCTGTACACATAGATAACATGCTAAATCCAAGTCACCCTGGATGTTGGCATCTGCCAATCAAATACATAATGCAATGTAATATAAAAATGGCACGCAAGCATCTGTTGCATTTTAAAACTAAACACGCCTGTCTAAACTCTTGACACGCCTGCCCCGTAGGTGATTGGCTACCGGTTACGGCTCCACTTCGACGGGTACCCGGAGTGCTATGACTTCTGGGTAAACGCAGACTGTCCAGACATAAGGCCCGCGGGTTGGTGCAAGATGTCCGGGCGCAAACTGCAGCCTCCGAAAGGTAAGCCGTGTCACAGCTCTGAAGAACATCCTTTCCCTGAATATGGGACAGTGTGGATACCGCACCGAATGCAGATACAGCAGGCCTACTAGGGCAGCTTTCTGAGGAGTGATCAGTAGTCTCCCTTACAGTCTTCCCTTAATCAGAGCTTGGAGAAACTCAATAAGCATTTGAAAGTGAACCCCAGGGGAAGTTGGAAAATAACTTGATGTACCTGGCCCACACCAGCTCACATTCCCTCACCAGACTGATGTGCAAGTGCTTGTTACATCCAACCAAATATTGCCCCGGGGGTTATTCTCCCTGCCCTGCTGTACTGTAGGTGCCCTTTGTTTTACTTTTGCACTTCTCTGTCGCTGTGGGGTTTTGCAGTGCAGTGCACTTCACGAAAATGAAAATCTATCCTGTAGGAAAATCTCTTCCAAGAGATTATCTTTTTCATTATATAGCATCAAGGAGGGCTGAAGGATTATAAGGTCGCTTTCTGTGCCGCGAGAACATTTCCTGTCTTGCTGATTACGCTGTGGGCTCTTTATAGCTCGTCTGGATTTCCTGTCTACCAGAATGCGTTTCAAATGAAAATTCTCGTGCCGAAGGCAATTACTATTATCACATGTAGTTCAGAGGATTCACGGGCATGTCATGCATTTAAAGCAGTTCTTAAATGTGGTCCGTGAAACACTGAAACAATAATGAGATATCAACCCTGGAACAGCCTCGGCTGCCAGTTATAATGACATTGCTCCGCCTGTGTGAAAGATATGCTGGTTCCTCTTTGTCACTCCTCTCGCAGTGTGTATCTCAGTCATGCTATTTAGACAAGCAGGATCCCGAATAAACACGCGTTGCAATAACTTGCTTAAACACGAGCTATGCATAAACTCCGGGCTGAAGTAATGTTAATAAAACCTTTGAGTTGCATCATTGCATCGTTACTTCATTTTATTCACCGCGCTCATATACATATTGCCTATGTACATATTATATTTCAGGCCATAAAGAAAATGAGTTCAACTGGGCGAGGTACCAAGAGGCCTGCGGCCATCCAGCCGCACCAAATAACCTTTTTAAAAACCGAAACGGGGTAAGTTCATTGTTGGGTTTTGAATATGAGCAGAACAGTGCACAGTGCAGAATCAGTTTACAGGGAAACAAAATGAAGCAGGGAGTAAAATGCTTTTGTCTGGGTTCTGAAAATGCAGGAGATTTGTTTTCATTAAATGTATTCCGGATATGTATTTCTGCTTAACAAACAAAACAATAGGGAGCATGCATATTAGCTGCATTGTAAATGGTTTCTCATAATAAGGAAAAATGAGTCTTGCTTTGTTATTTTAGGGTGTACAATCCACAAATGAGAAAACAAGAACGCTAGTCTTTGCGGTGCAGTGGCTATGTGCAGCATGTGCTTGTGTGTCTCCCCTAACATTTCTGTCTATGTTGATGAGCTCAAATCTGCAGTATCTATTGTTAATTGTTTATTTCATTTTAAAACATGTATTTCATTGATTCAAACAAAAGAGCACAATATTCCTTATTACAGTATGCCCATTTTATATTCTCCTGTCATGTCTGCAATTATGAAAGCGTCATGGCCTAAGAAGAGGAATTATTTGAATGTGCAAGAATTCCTTTATTAATATGGGAGTTACCTACTGAGGAGATGAAGTGTTTTATGACATTGAACAAAGTGTACTGTATGGACTCGTGTGTGTTTTCATCTCTGAAATGTTTTCATCTCATCCTTCATTTTAAACACATGCTGTTTGTACGCAGACTGTGACCGGCTCCGAATTTCAAGTGGGCATGAAGCTTGAGGCGGTGGACAGGAAGAACCCTTGCCTGGTGTGTGTGGCTTCTGTCGCCGATGTCGTAGACGATCGCTTCCTCGTTCATTTCGACAACTGGGACGACACGTACGATTACTGGTGAGACTTTGACTGGTGAGATCAAGACTTGGGCCCACATTCAGTATTAACCGCTATTGCGCCATTTGCCCTTAACTCTCAGTAATGATGATTTATTTATTTATTCGTTTTTAGTTGTTTCCGATTTTTTCCAGTTTTTCTCCTCATTTAGTGACCAATTATACCCTTTATTTTATTTGGATTTACCCCACCCCCCACACACACAAGAACGCCGTTTGTCTCCACGAGGCAAGCTAATTCTCTGAGGGCAGCGAACTCGGCTTCCTTCGAGACGGAATTCACCCACCCACGTTCTGGAGACACCTTTACGTGCTTCACGGCGAAATCGAGCCAGCTCACCCTTCCCCCTCGCCCTGGGGCGGACAGCCAAACGCCGCCCCCGTAATTCCCGGTCTGGCAGAGACTGGTTTCGAGCCGCGTCCGTGATAGGCAGCACACACTCGTCTTGGAACAACCAAGATACGGTGCGATAGAACGCTATGCTATCTGCCGCCCCTGTAATGATGATTTTAAAGTTCGAACATTTTGGTTTGCTTGCTTGTTTAGGTATTCCAATCACGGAAATGAATGGGTAAATGTTGCGTAAGAAAGGGAACAAAATGCAATCATTGGAATTTGAAAAGCTTTGCGGCATCTCCAGGGGAGACTCATGAAAGACTTAAATCTGAATCATTCAAGCACACTTTACAAATAAAATGAAAGATTTTCATTGGTGTTAAGGATTTATTCTTCACAGCTGGAAAAAACGCCTGGATTTTTCCCTCACTCCACTCCCAAATTATCATGGTTAAGGAGTTCTTTCAATTCTAGCTATATTTATATCTACTTTATAGAAGTTGCTATCTATTCATATCTACTATACAAAGTATAGTATAGTGTTGTTCATCTGTTTATATCTGTCTATCAATTGATCACTTTTTATCGAAACACAACGTGAAAAGGGTTTTTTGTTTTGCTGATGATCTTTCAAGATGCTGATACGATATCTTCTACATGGTGCTCTTGACCTCTTGATGTGGCCGGGCAGCGGGAAACGTTACCGTAATGTGTCCGTAATGTGTGTTTTGGTTTTATGCTGTAATGGACCAGTGTGTTTGGCGAACGTTGCGAATAGAAGTGGTTGTGTTTCAGGTGTGACGCCAGCAGCCCACACATTCACCCGGTGGGCTGGTGCCAGGACCACGGAAGACCCCTCACCGCACCTCAGGGTGAGTGTACCAGTCCACGGCTTGCCTTTTGTTAGCTATCTAGGTGAGCAATACTAAATGATGATAGAATACTAAATGATAGTACATTTATTTTGTATTATGACTATTACAGTACACCACAGTAATGCATGTGTGGTCCATTTAGACAACGCAGGAGGATACAAAACAGTTTGATCCTCCTAAATCTTTTTGTCTGTAGATAATCTGGCCAGAGCATGCTAGCGAGCTAGATGGTGAAACGGTAAAAAAATGTATATACTCCTGTGTTTGTACTTTGCCGACAGGAAACATTTCAAAAGATTACCAAGCAACATGCATCAGCATGAATAGAGAAAGTTATTATTGTTTTAATGTAGATACCGTCACCCCGAGTTCAAACGTAAGCCATGTCCCCGTTGGCCTGGTAACAGGCCTTAACCAGATTCACTTTGTAGAGGGCCATCTTGGCCACATTAAGAGCAGAATGCCGTTGCATTGTTAAATTCCAGAATGATATGGAGTCCAGGCCAGAACATCCGAGAGCCTCCCCCCATCGTTTGCCTGCGGTCCGCTGGGCCGATGGGCCCTGGCACTACTTAAACACACCGATAATTCTCCCCTAAAGCACATCCGTCCTCTTTTATATTCCTCCTGAAAGTCTGAAGCGGCTTTGGAAATAATTCCTTGGGCAGAAGTGTTATCGTTTGATTATTTGCTGTAAAAGGGACAGGAGGGGAGGGGTGGGGTGAGACGTGTGTAGTGCCGTCATTCCGTAATCTCTGCTATTCAACCACGCTCTGGAGCAGAACTGACTGTGTGGGAAACATGTTAGCGGCAGATCAATCGAATCAAACAACAACCAAAGCTAGATATGATCAAATGTAAGAACAACCAGTCATATCACCCTGGGACATCCAGCTACACACTACTGTTGACGTGAACATGGCCACAAACCCATTGGGTAACAACTCACTATTGTGAGGATTATCGTATGATTCAGCAAAACAGTACAAACGGATTCATATGTAGTGTTAAAATTGCAATTGAATTGCAGATTCCTAACAAATGAGAAAGTATAGATAGTGTCAACAGCTTGAATGTGTACAGTAGCTAGATATGAAAAAATGTAAGAACACCTAGGCAATACTATAGCTAATGTCACATGTTGAATTCCCTGGTACTTCCTGCTTCATGCTAGTATTAAAGTGAACATGGCCTACATTTTTTAACTGAACAAACTCATTGGGCATTGTCGAGGACTATCGCGCGATTCCACGAAATAATATGTGCAACGTTAAAGTGGCAGTTGAGTGACAGATTCCTTAGAGTTTCCTGTTGACACTAGATTCCATCTAGTGTCAACAGCATGAATGTGTGCAGTGCACAGGGCACGCTGGGACAGCTTAGCTCCTATAAGATTACTCATAATCATATACTTCCACAGTTTGAAGTTATACACCCCTATATTATGCAGCAGGGAAGGAATATGGTAATGTCCCTGCATAGTACGGGGGCTAGTAACATCAAACATGGAAGGATGTAATTATGCAGGGAAATTAGTATATGATTATGCAGGAAAGTGTGTAAATGGCTGTAGTCATTCCCTGCAAAGGCATTCAAACCTTTCGCAATACTATTATTTATGTATTTATTTGTAAGACCCGGATGCTCTTTGCTGGAACCGTGTGACACTGCGTGGTACATTACATAGAGCAGCTTTCACTCCTCCGAGGCGTTGTGCCTTCAGCCACTGCAGCAGGCTCTGCTTCTGTAGTGTTTGCCGCCGTAAAGCCGGCATTCGCTCATCCCAGAGTATAGTACCACAATCATCTTAATAAATGCCTGTGTCCGCCAGTGAAATCAGGATCACCACACAGGCCTAAACCTGTCCGGCCTCTGGGCCGCCTCGGGTCTGGGCCTGACCCCAAACAAAAACGCACCATTCACAGGCCCTGGCCATGCTTCTGTGACACGCACCCTCACCGACTGAAGAACAAGGCTCTGTTCAGCCCCACCGTTTTATTTCTGCTGCATTGTCGTGTTTATTTTCTTTTTTAGGACACCCCAATCCGGAATGCTTCTCATGGGAGGAGTATCTAGAAGACACAGGCTCCGTGGCTGTTCCGACTGAAGCTTTCTGCATGGTAAGCAGTACTAAAGACCTCGAAGTGCCCCATAGTCCTGCTGTCTGCCTCTCAGACTTATTTCAACTTATAAAAGTGCTGCTGTGGATGTTTTGGGCCATGTGGTGTAAATGAGTAAAGAGAGTTGCTGTGCTCACTCTATGACTATGACTTTCTGACGGTGGTCCAGCAATATTCTGATCATAGTAAAGGGTATCCCAAAACATGATTATCCAGTATCAGTCAGGTGACAGTCAGCCAGGACTAGCCAATCAGATCTCTTTCTTTTATTGCCTGGTCATTAGTGGGTGGCGCATTACTCATAAATCATATGTTGCAACCGGTCAGTAAATAAGATTCAGTGATGCAATGGAAACAGCGCAGGTCAGCGTTAATTGTCGTCCACTCTAAATTTGTAAAATGGCTGCTTTTCCAGAGAGCACCACACAAGTTCCAGTTGAACGTGAAGCTGGAGGCTGTGGACAGAAGAAATCCCATACTTATACGGGTGGCCACCATCGTCGACACGGAAGACTACAGGGTGAAGGTAAGGGGGGGGGGGCGTAGAGAGAGCGGTGTAACTGACGTGGATGTTTTCACTACCGAGGAGTGCGGGATACGCGATACTTCTCCAGCTAATGAGGGGCTCGAACAGAAGCTGTCTTCAACCACTTCCAACACTTAAACAAATCAGATCACTTAATAAAGAATGAGAGTGGTACTCGACTGGAAGCCTCTATTACCCCTCGCACATAACCCTTTGGCAGGTGGCCTAAACACCCGTTTCAAATTAAAGAAGCCCTCTTTCTGGCGTTGAGTGAGTTTGCTTGTTTGTACAGGCCGCATGTGCAGTGGGTATACAGGTAACTAGCGAAATACGGGATCCTTTAAACGGGTGCAGTGCCACGTGTGACCGTCAGGTGCCACGGCTAGCACCAGCGGATAGGCCCAGCCCTCCCCTTTCCAACAAGCCCCCCCCCTCGTCTCCCCTCCAACGATCACATTTGGTATGAAAGGCCTGATCTGTGAGGAGTCTGTGATCAGCCAGCTGTGAAGCTACTCCCACTGAACACCTGCACGACTGCAGTACTGCAGTTAGCAAAGAATAGCACAGAAACGTAACATTAAAACGATAATTGCTAGGTATTCCCACAGTACTACACAGCAGCGTTGAGGATATATTCCAGGATCAGAGATATGGAGAGAGAGAGAGAGAGAGAGAGAGAGAGAGAGAGAGAGAGAGAGAGAGAGAGAGAGAGAGAGAGAGAGAGAGAGAGAGAGAGAGAGAGAGAGAGAGAGAGAGAGAGAGAGAGAGAGAGAGAGAGAGAGAGAGAGAGAGAGAGAGAGAGAGAGCGAATAAACAAGAGGTAACGATAAGCATCAAGACACTGAAACAGACCTTGGCCCTACAGAAACGTGCCCAAAGAAAGATCAGGATTCCCATTCGGCCAATAAGTGGGAACCCCTCCATTTGTGTGGAGTTGCTGTGACAGTGGGATAATTGGATTTCTGTGATGGCGGACCCATGTGAAACATGGGCGGCTGGGTCGTATATCCCAAACCAAGCTGAAGGCCATTATTTCCCCCGCTCCATCCTTCACTGTGAGCAGACAGGCGTGGATGAGCAGTGCGTGTGCGGAGTGATTTATGACAGTCTCTCAGTCTGATTAATTCTCACTTACAGGATCAAATGGCGATTGTTAACCGAGAGTGGCTTAAACAGGGGGTTAACCCATTATTTTGATTGCATTGATTTACCCCTGGAACGGTGCACATGCAGCTATCGCTCTTAATCAGCTCTGTTTGGCTTGTGTTCGGCGGAGCCTGCACTCGGTGGAGGTGAGCCGCGTACCGCGAAGGGATGAAAAGCGGCCATCTGTTAGGCGTGAATTAGAAATCCAGTATCGATGACACGTTCTCCTCATGAGCAGAGCCCCCTGACATGCAAAAAAGCTTCCATTTCCAGCTCGGATTTGAGGGTAATCCCGATCGACGCTGCCATTCTGCCTAATCTCCAAATTGAGCCCGAAAACCAAATTTGACAGCATGGTTGACATAAAATGTCTTTGGGGTATTCATTAGTGCGGGACCTTAGGTGGTTAGGAATTTCGCACATTGGATTGTAGTCGGCATGACACGGAGGTAAATGAACTGGGACAGCCACCGCGAGGTTGCAGATACATCAGGAGGGTACTTAACCCGATTTATATTAGTAAATGTGCAGCTGGGTAAATGGATAGTATTAATAAAAGTAAGCTTTGCGAGTCACCTTGGATAAGTGCCTCTGCCAGACATGGAATTGATAATAATAACAATTACGGTAAAATTTATATAAAAAAGTTGCCCACTCACTCACATCAAGACAATGTCCATTCCATGGCAACAAATCTATTGTACGGAAAGGGGAAATGTAAAACTCTCATGCTTTATTCATACCTGTCTGAATGATAAAAATTCAGTGATTAATGAGGATTAATATTTCATGCCAGGCTTCCATGCACAATTGTAGCCGAGACAAATCTCGGCAGCGACTGAAAATGGAAAAATAAATTCAAAATAAATTCATGTGAGGAAAACGATGCCCCGGAGGGACGTGCTTGTATTAATATTCCTCTTCAGAATGCCGCTCATGTATGACAATGATTTTTTTACAGCATTATGATTTGTTTTTTTCTGTCTGTTCGTCTAAATTCGTTGTGTACGCTGCGTAGTAGGTCCCTCTGGACCTGATAATCTGATGACGAACTGAAGTAAATGTAAATCCATTAAAACAGGGCTGAACTCCCTCACAGGTCCACTTCGACGGCTGGCATCACAAGTTCGACTTCTGGGTGGACTCGGACCATTCGGATCTCCACCCCTCGGGCTGGTGCGCCCGTACGGGTCACCCGCTGGAGACGCCCTTACGTAAGTCCCGAGCCCGAATCTTACCCCGGCGCCAAAATAGCGGATAAAAACATTACATTACAGGCATTTAGCAGACGCTCTTATCCAGAGCGACTTACAGTTTACATTTCCTTACAATCCATTTATACAGCTGGATATTAACTGAAGCAATTCAGGTTAAGTACCTTGCTCAAGGGTACAACGGCAGTGTCCCACCTGGGGATTGAACCTGCAACCTTAACGTTGCAAGCCCAGTTCCCTAAAAAGAGTCGGGCTACCCTTCCCAAGTCTTGGCTGTACTTGTGGCGCTGTAGTGCACCCCAATGTGCCTGTTTGAAGGTCAACTGGTGATTTCTTATCGCTCGCTGATGTGTCACTCACCTCCCTCCCTCCTGAACATCGTTATACTTGAACTCTTCTTCTGGCCTATATAGAGTTTCTGAGTAGCCAAGTGACGTCGGCCGCTGGATTTGTGCGGTTGTTTACTTTTATCGTCAGCTTATGGTGGATGGCGAAACCCGACGGTTGTGCTTCACAGAAGAAGAGCGCAACCGTCCACAACCGTGTGGTCAACACCGCAGCAGAAGAGCGTGGACAGAAACAACGATGACTATATACGGGCTCGGCAGGCTCTGTGCACATACATTTGATGCAGGAGAGCGCATATTCATTTTCCAGTGTGGGGATATGTGAACAGGACTGTGCCCGATTAAGCCATGGCCAAAGGCTTTTTGACTATACTATCTTACACAGGTAGAGCAGCTCTGGCCCTGCTTGACTATCTGTGGCCTATTCTGCCTCTGTGTGTGGGGTTGGTCAAAATACTCCTGTCCTCCAGGTCGGTGTGACGTGGACACGCCCTGATATAGCCCGCGGGTCAGGTGTCAGGTGCAGCTGATCTATGGCTAAGAGGAGTCGGTGGGAAACGTGCCTCTGCTCTCAAGCACCGCTCTTTTCATTTGAGCTCCTCTATCGATTTTCCTGCCTCCCTCTCATTTACTCATCAGTCTCACCGCGACATTCACACCCGTCCCCCCCCTCCAGCAGGAGACACAGTAATACGCTCAGTGGCCCCAGCGTATTGCTTCCGACGGGAGATGATCAATGACAATCGCACACACAAGGGGAGAGGGTCATCAGCGTAAAGCACAGTAACACGGATCCCTGTTTCCCATTCTGGGATAACCGCCTGCACTAACAAATAATTACAGAAGAGAGGGCTAGTGAATTATTTTTTTTTAAACGTGTTTTAGGTTGCACGACGCCTAGCCCATGTGGGCTAATAAGGCATAGTCATCCATATTGCGGATCAATACGGTATATGTTTTGCATTCATCAACTGCATACTGATAGTCATGTAAAAAAGTTGACCGCTAGGTAAAACCACGGTTCAAAGACGGGACAAACTGCACGTGCTGGTTTTTTTCCCCTTCTGTCCCAGGCTCCCTGAACAAATACAGCCAGATCAAAAATGGCTCCCTGTAAAGCCCTCTGAAGCTTCTCTTGGTCCTCTTGCCAAAATCAACTTGGCTGTTTGTTTGACATTTCAATAAACAGTCTTGGTGTAGGTCTTCATATAGTGTACAATAAAACATAAAATTCATTTAATGTTCTACCTCACATATAACATACTTAGTTTTCTCTGGTGTCACTTTGTAGCGACGAGTTTCAACAAACAAAAGGCAGTATCACACTTGTGCACGTAACGACCTGTGACTTCCGATCACATTGAAGGTGACGTATCAAAAACGAAAAATTCCCAACTTGGCTCTCAACCTTTCCACCTAATCATCTCGCAGTTTAATTGGCTCCCTCTCCCCTTGAGCTGACGCGTCATGAGCATGGTTGGTGGTGGTTTCCCCCCTTCACTGAAAAGCCCTTTGAGATCATGAAAAGCGTTATATAAATGCAGTGCGTCATTATTAATTTATTATTACATGTGGTTCAGGGGCAAATTGTTCCTTTTTCTGCAGGTAACACCAGCCTCACTGATCTATATTCTGCATATTTAATTCAGTTTGCCCATCCATGGAGTTTTGTGCTTGGGGGGGGGACAAAATAATTGGATTTTCTATAAAGAAAATAGTCAACAAATAGTCACCACGCTGCGGAGGGTAATACAAATACAGAGTACACAGACAGAACTAAGAATCACATAGCTCACCACAGTGTCATCAGTGTCTCAACACCACAGATGACGAAGAAGAGAAGCTATTACAGACACTCCCCCTCTTTCTCCCACACACACACGCACGCTCACACACACGCGACCACTGCCGTAACGAGAGCAACATCTCGAAGGAAGATGAAAAACACTCCCACTTTCTCCCATACGCACACACACACACACGCACACACACACACACACCCATACACGACCACTGCCGTAATGAGAGAAACCCCTGGAAGGGAGACAACAAACACTCTTCTTTTACACACGCACGCGCCTTCTGCCGTAATGAGGGCGGCCTCTTGAGTGAAGTCCTTTACAGCAAACATTTAAGCGTCTGAAAAAGCCTAATCCCAAATGAATGTGTTAGCCAGCTTGTACTGTTTTGCGGCAAACAAACTTTATCACCTCTAAGTGAACAGTGGCTAGAGGGATTCATGATTCAATGATAATTAGCCTTAAAAAAGAAAAACAGGGTTTATAGCTCTCAGTTAAGTCTCAGCTCTCTAAAGCTAAGGTCTGCTTGTTAAGGTCTGCTTTGCAAGTGTTTGCCTTGTTGAACACACCCCTCTCCGCTGGGTCTCGGGGCAGCTTGTCAGAATGCAGAGCTTGCCTTATAGTCGCGAGTGTCTTATTTGGCTATTTATTTACATATTTACACGTAATTGTGCACATATCAAAGCAATCCACACAAGCAAGTTTTAAGGTTTTTTTTTAAATCCAAGATTGGTGTAATTACGAAGCCTGACATAGGAAGTGTGTAAACAAACAAAGTGTTCCTTTTTGTCCTACTTACTGATTCATGTCTGTTGCAGACTTTTGTGTAAAAACTCTGGCTGACAAATACAATTTTCAATTGTAAGTGGGGGGGGGTCTGCTTGTGACATTTGAGAGATGTGGCACACAGAGCATAATAGAAAACAAGAAAAGCATTTTACCTATTCAGACAGGGGCTGCTCTGCTTCTAATACCCTTTCAGCCTTTGAAAATATGGGCTTGCAAAAGTAATTTTTTTCACAAAACATGCCGGGGTGACCTTGGCTTCTGCAGAAGAGAAGCCGGGAGAGAAACTCAAACTTAAAAGGGACCAATTTATTGCTGCATTTTCAAGCAGGTGTTTTATTCTGAAGCTTACCGCTGCAAAAAGGTGAAAAGCTTTCACATGGGTGAATGGATAGTTTTATTTTTCAGGTCAAGCACTGTAAAGTTATGGAGAATTTTATATATTTATGCGTTTCAAGCAACAAAGTGGGTTATTGATTTTACAGTTTGGTTCTATGCTGGACCATAAACCATAGTTATTGGGGTTTTGAACATCCTTGTAAAAATGTTGCTAAAAAGCCATCTGCTGCAGGCTTTCCCCATGGCATACACATAGTTTATAGCAATTTCGATACAGAATCCAATGGATATAAGAGCCTAACCGCATGAAATCAGGCAGTATGTTACATATACTTTAATATTTTAGTATTACATCAATAAGCTGAAAATGTTTAAGTGGGCCTATAGGGTTTTACATACACGTGCACACGCACAAAAAAATAGGCTTTAATTAACGAACAGCGCTCTGGCGTAAAGCCTTCTACTTTTTTTTATCAACATGAAAGCTGCATGCTTGGCGAGTAATTACTGCTTATGATGCGCTCAAGCAATTCCAGGAGGGGTATTCAGCCCTAAGTGAATACTGACTCAATTAATCACCATGCTAGAAGTACTGAACATGGCAACATTAAAAAGCAGTATTTATCCTGACACTGGCATGCTGCTCTGCATGTACTGATTTGATTAATGAAGAGAATATGTTTCGTCTGCCGTCGCTGGGGCTTTTAGCTTTTATTCGTGGCTGTTAGATCCTAAACGATGGGCGTTGAGAGAACGTCATGACTTGAGGTCGGTGCACTGATAGTCCATATGAGGGAATGGGCTGAAGAACGTAGAGTAGTGCACGTAATGTGAAAGTCACATTAGTCAATGTGTTGAGCATTGAGCATATACGTTCCGTGCACTTTATTTAGCTGCTTATGCTCAGCTTCATGCTGAGCATGCTGGGAGCTTTATGTTGTGGGTTTGCTCAATCGCCTGGCATCTACATGGCACCTAGCATTGTTAACTGACAAGTTAAACCAGTAGTTTACCTTACTATTGTCATTTGACATGGATCCAACCTTGCAATTAATTGAAGATAAGCTATTCTTGAGTGAAGAGTGAATTAACCTCAGGGACAGTGTCTGGTTGGACGTCCCGAGAATCGGCCAAGTCAGTGGCCCATACAAGGCTTGGAATGTCCGGCCAAGCACTTTCCCTGAGTTTAATTTCCTCACAGAGCAACCCTCTTTTCTTGCAGAACCCTCGGACGTGAAGCCATCAGCCAATCAGGGAGTGTGCCCAACCCCGGGTTGTCGGGGCGTGGGCCACATCAGAGGGCCTCGCTACACGGGTCACCACAGGTGAGTGACCCGCTGGCCGCCGCGCTACGGCCGGTGCCCCATGTGTGTTAAAGCCTTCACCTTCCGCATCGCGCTGTAGGGCTGGTCCCTATTCCAGGAGACGAGAAGGTCACAGAACACAGGCTGTTCCCTCGGCAACGCCCCTCCATTTCAGCATAGATCTGGTCGGGGCGGTTGCTTAGCTTGTTCACTTAACTCACACTATTTTTTAATTTTTAATTTTTAATTTTTAATTTTTAATTTTTTATTTTTTATTTTTTAGACCCCCATATGTCGTACTTTTCTGGCATCGGTTGCAGTTGATGATTGATCGTCAGTAATTGCCTCATTTGTGAAATGCATCATTCTGCAGTAACGCCTTGCTAGAGTAATGCCACTGCAGTTTCCTCTCATTTGCGATGTCTATTATCCAATTGCAAATGGGGCGTAATGTCCCCACCTCCAGGTGATGACCTTGAGTGAATGTGCAACGGTCACATTGGATAAATGGGTTCTAATGGCCTGTTTTTCTAAGGTAATGGTGGGCATTTGTGCTTGATGTGCTCTGATTGGGTGGACACTGAAAGCCAATCAACCGACTGCCACTTGTTAATTAACGTGGCACTGGGAAAATTGATTGTTATTCTTTCCCACAAAGCACTGCTCTTGACATTTTTGGAGACTTAATTCACATACTGGAGGATCTGTTATTCACGGGGGTACATTTTAGAGATCATTCTAACGATGCTAAAGCTATACAATGTACAGGTAACTTCCAAAATAGAGGAAAGCAACATAAAGTGTCTTAATAGGGCTGCAACCTGACCATAGTATCCCTCTCTGTGAAGGTCTCAACGGACTATTCTTGATGAAACTGCCTGCTCACACCCTAGATTGATATTTGCAGTCAACAGTCATTCAGAGTTGCTCATCTGTTTTGCCCTGCATCTCAAACCAATGCACGGACATTACGGTTGAGGAGTATGCGCTTTTGACCACAGTTGCCCCTAGTTGATGATGTCTTTCCCTCAGACTTCCATGCCAACATCACCTTAGCCATTGTTCCTTGTGAAACATCAGCAAGTTGAGCAGTATTCGTCACTGAAGCTCCTGCCAAACGTGCCCCAACAATCACCCCTCTTTCAAAGTCACTGCGATCTCTTCTTCCAGCCATGCTAGACAAAATAATGGCCAACTGGACCGACCCAGCATTTTTATTAATGACCCTAAGCATGATGGTGGTATGTCAATTGCTTAATTAACTCAGGTACCGCACCCACTTTCATATGCATCCCTCATTTACTCAAGTGTTTCCTTTATTTTGGCAGTTATATATTTACCTGTCTATTTTATACCTGTATATGTAAATCAAATCAAATCAAATCAAATTTATTTGTATAGCGCTTTTCACAAATGCATTGTCACAAAACGCTTAACAGAAGGGAACCCAGGCCTAGACCCCCAAAAGCAAGCCTAAGGCAACAGTGGCAAGGAAAAACTACCTTGACTAAGCCAGACTAAAAGAGTGGGGAGCCCATCCTCTTCTGGCCGGCACAGGGTGTGTCCAAAAAAGACTGTATCATGGTCAGTCCAAGGTGACTCAGGGCTGGCTGACTTTGCGCCTCCGAGTTAGCTATTCAGTGGGGGGGGGGGCTAAACCACGTGAAGGGGCTCCAGATCCAGGGACTGGGGTAGGCGTGGGGGTGAGGGTTGATGGGGGCAGCTCACACTTCTCACAGGATCTAGGGCTCGGGGATGAGTGCCCCCGAATCAGAGGCCGAGGCACAGAAGAGAACATGCAGTCAGAAAAAAGCAGTGCTATAGCCAGTAGCATTATGTGAGAGCAGGGGAACACAAGCATAGGAAATATACAGATAGCCCCAACAGGTGTAAGATATGTAGTACTGGTCCAGGAATAGGCAGCACTGCCTAACATCAATACTCAGATCAGCCAGTTGTGGGGGGCTCATGTTGCCAGTGAGATAGCTTTATCATATTGTCCAATTCCTAAGTCAAATGATAATGTTCCCTTTCCAAAGCTCTCTCTGAGCTGGAGGTGTGAGAGGTGTGCGTAAATAAGCAGGACGCACAATCAGGACTGTCTCTTAATGCAATCAGATGCTCAAGCGGAGTTAGTTTCTCAGCGTTCGTGTATGCATTCAAAGAATGCCCGAACAGGCCGGGCTGATTGTATTGCCGGCTTTGTGAACGCTCTATTAAAAGACAGGAACGAGGGAACTGTCCCTCCCCTGAGGCAAGGTGCATCTTGCTTCTGGTGAGGCATAATACTCGCGCACACGCCCACGTCTCCTATTGGCCCCTTTGCAGGTTTTTAAACGATTGTGCGTAAGTCTGCCTTCAGGAAGCGCGTGCCGAGAAATATCATCCTGCCAAAAATGCATTTTTGGTTTATCGCTTATTGTGTTACTAATGGACACAAAAGGCCTGTCTTGTATTGTGTTGTGTTCTCACTCCAAATAGCTTACCCCTATTCTTCTACAAATCAAGGTTTCTCATATTTTTCTGAGGGGGGTAGGGGGACTCCTGCTGTACATTGATCAGCCGTTAAAGTCACCTATTTTTCTCCATGCCTTAATAGGTGTGAATTGGCATTAGTTTTATACCAAATACTATGATATGGGACTTTTTGGGGGTTATTAAGCACTGAATATTGTGTGTAAGATCAGATCAATTCTCACAATCACTCATACTTCTACTGCCTCAGAACAGCATATGCAGTTTCCATAAACATTCTGTGCTGTTAAAAAAAAAAGAGCAAAAACAAAAAGCAAAAGCAAGAGCTGTTATCATGCAATTTCATTATCATGCAATTTGCATTGTATTTGATTGCATTTACATTCTGTTGACTGAGCTGACCTCATTGTCAAAAAAGAAGGTTACTCTCCAATATTTGTGCCGTGTTTGGGTAGAATTAGTGCTCTGTGTCTAATTCTGCTGTTACTTCTGGAGATTGATCTGGAATTTGATCTGGAGAGGTTAACCCTCTGAGGTCCGTGCTAAGCTTTTAGATGTTTTTTGATTTTGGCATGGTCTGATATTTATCTCAATTTCATCAATTTAACACACACTTACTCCAAAGTGTTTGATATTTTTATTTGAAGGACAATCACAGCTACATTTGTATGCCATCAATAGTTTGGTCAGTATCATATGCAGCTTGTAAATAGATCTACAAACACACAAGTTAAAAATAGTAAATTTTTCTGCTGTCACAAAAGTTGTGAAAGCACACACTAAACTATAGTGACGAATTGTTTGCCAATGTGCGTTTGTTCATCAAGGTCTTGGTTATGTAAGGGTGTGAAAACAGTTTAGCACATCTGAGATCTAAATAGCTAAAAACCTGTTTTTATCAGAACTGGTCACATTTATTTCAGGCTGTGGGAGGGCTAAATGCTAAATACCTGAATATTCATTATTCATTGTCCACACCTCTAAGATCTGTCAGATGGGCCATCTCACTGGGCCATCAGTGTTATATTCTGAGTTCCTGTTCTGTTGTTTTTTTGGTCTTTGTTTATTTTTCATTCAGTCCTTATTCATTATTCTTTATCCAGTATTGCATTTTCCCTGTTCTGTCACGTTCTGCTCCCTGTCTGTCCTTGTTCCGTTTATTTCGAGATCCACTCCTTGTCGTGTCATGCACTTCGGGAGTTTATACTTTTCGGGGTTTTTTCGCCTTCGCTTATTATCTCGTTTTCTTCCTTCTTACTTTCTAGATTGCACTTTGTATATATTAGGTAGATGTGTATAGTACTAACCAACTAATCTACTAACGTTAGGGGTTTAGATTAAGTTACTAACACGCGGAATATGTTTGGCGTCACAAGACGCGAAATTCATATATTTTCACGAGTATTTGAAAACAAAAGCGAAATAAATAACATTTTAGGCTGTTCTTCTTTAGAAAAGTATTCTTCCATAGATCTTGTGTGCATATTGCAATTTGTTACGTTGCAACACGTGGAATATGTAGTCACAAGACGCGAATTCATATATTGAATATATATACAGTGGGAAAATAAGTATTTCACCCCTGCTGATTTTGTGAGTTTGCCCCCTTACAAAGAAAGGAACGGTCTATAATTTTCATGGTAGGTTCATCTTAACAGTGAGAGACAGAATATATAAAAAATCCCAGAAAATTACATTATATGAATTTTAAACATTTATTTGTGTTTTATTGAGGAAAATAAGTATTTCACCCCTAGCAAAACATGACTCAGTACTTGGTGGAGAAACCCTTGTTGGCAAGCACAGCGGTCAGGCGTTTCTTGTAGTTGGTCACCAAGTTTGCGCAGATCCCAGGAGGGATTTTGGCCCACTCTCTTTGCAGATCCTCTCCAAATCCTTAGAAATCCATTTTCAGTGTCCTGGCTGAGGGAAGGAGGTTCTCACCCAAGATTTCCCGGTACATGGCCCCATTCATCCTCCCTCGATCCGGTGAAGTCGTCCTGTGCCCTTAGCAGAGAAACAGCCCCAAAGCATAATGTTTCCACCGCCATGCTTGACGGTGGGGATGGTGTTCTTGGGGTCCAAGGCAGCTTTTTCTTCCTCCAAACACGGCGAGTCAAGTTGATGCCAAAGAGCTCGATTTTAGTCTCATCTGACCACAGCACTTTCTCCCAAGCCTCCTCTGAATCATCCAGGTGCTCATTGGCAAACTTCAGACGGGCCTGTACATGTGCCTTCTTGAGCAGGGGACCTTGCGGGCACTACAGGATTTCAATCCATTACGGCGTAGTGTGTTACCAATGGTCATCTTGGTGACTGTGGTCCCAGCTGCCTTGAGATCATCAACAAGCTCCAGCCGTATAGTTCTGGGTTGTTCCCTCACCTTTCTCATGATCAGGTTCACTCCACGAGGTGAGATCTTGCGTGGAGCCCCAGACCGAGGGAGATTGATGGTAAATTGGTGTTTCTTCCATTTTCTAATTATCGCACCAACAGTTGACTCCTTCTCACCAAGCTGCTTGCCAATGGTCTTGTAGCCCATTCCAGTCTTGTGCAGGTCTACAATTTTGTCCCTGATGTCCTTAGACAATTCTTTGGTCTTGCCCATTGTGGAGAGGTTGGAATCTGATTCATTGATTGATTCTGTGGACAGTTGTCTTTTATACAGGTAACGAGTACTTAATTAGGAGTACTAATTAAGTAAGAGGACTAATCTGTGTGCCTCCTGGTCACATAACCGGTCTGTGGGAGCCAGAATTCTTGCTGTTTTGCTAGGGGGTGAAATACTTATTTTCCTCAATAAAACACAAATAAATGTTTAAAATTCATATAATGTGATTTTCTGGGATTTTTTTAAATATTCTGTCTCTCACTGTTAAGATGAACCTACCATGAAATGTATAGACCGACCGTTCCGTTCCTTTCTTTGTAAGGGGGCAAACTCACAAAATCAGCAGGGGGTGAAATACTTATTTTCCCCACTGTACGAGTATTTGATAACATGGCAAATCAAATATAGTTACTTACTGTTCGTCAGTTATTGTCTTCGTCGCTTTTCATCAATACTCTCAAACACTGCAGCGCAGAAAATCTTTCCATCTTGAATAAAATTGTATGTCTGTATAAAATCTTGCTTCAAATTGTCGGGACAGTTTATGTGTTTACGCCGGCGTTTTCACACATGGCCCCACACCTCCCCGAAACTCGCACCTAGTTACCATGTCAATAGAAGGGGGACGTTACTACCAGGTAAAAAAGAGTAAAAGGCAAGGTTTACTTTTGGTCTAATTAACCTAATTTAAAAATCCCATTTGATTGTGCTCAAATCGAAGTCGCGATTCTAAGGTTTCTGTCAATGTTTTTGTCGCGTGTGTATGATAAAATATCGCGAAGTTAGAAATAGTAATATACTTGTATTGCTGCTTGGATCGGCGCCGATCCAGCCGACCTCAGGGGGTTAATTAACTACAGTAAACACACCTTACACAGACGGAGGCTTTTGATTACCATTCACATCACCACAAGCTAGCATAAACTGTGAGATAGTTCATTTCAGTGCTTGTTGTATAATTGTTTAACTCCTTGCTGTTAACTAATTGAATCTCCTTGCTGCCAACAAAATACAATCTCAACGACGGGCGAAACAGAAATAAAATAACATTGAAATGGCGAGGAAAGGTATTTTTGGGCAGGATTAAAATTTGGCCAGTTTCACGTATCTAATCTTTATTACGTTTAGGTGCAGTTTAAGGCCAAAAATGTGTTGCGGTTAGGTTGAATTGATCCCTGGTTTCTCAGAAAGTACCACAGTACGGAAATGACCTGGTTGATTACATTGTGCAAAAATGTAATGATAACATTGCGGTTATATAGATAAATGTTTTCGCAAAGCAGCTACCTCACGAGGAACTTGTGCCAGGACTGCAGCACCTAGACACAGACACACACACACACACACGCTGCCGTTTATTTTTTCATTGGCCCTCTCTGAAGGAAAGGACGAGCCATGGAGAATTAAAAAACCCATCAAGGCGTGGTAATTTTAGAGGCTCGGAAGAGGTCTATTTCAGAATGTCCAACCTCCTCTCCTTTGAGCATACTCTTCAGTCTCGTGCCTCAACTAATAGAGCAGACGGTACTGTACCCTGTGGTCACTATTAGCTAATTTGATGTGCTGAACAGATGCACGTATTCAGGGCACTTTACTGTACATATGCATCATTTTACATGTTGGCGAATGTCTGGATAATTTAACGTATTATACGTGACAAATTTGTAACATCTGGGCATTTACTGAAGCAATCCGAGTTAAGTACTGCGATGGAGACTACAATGGCCAAGGCCCATCTGTTTTTGAAGCTGGCAACGTTTTGGTTAGAAGCCCAGTCCCTTAAGCGTTGAGGTACATCGCCGCCATGCCTGAAGCTGTAAGAAGCCGTAGAGCCGCACAGAGTTAGAATGGAAGTGTATTTTACAGTGGCTCCTTGGTCACCTTGGCCCCAGCACGTGAATAGAAATACATTGCATCATAAGATATTTAAGGCTCCGGGGCTGCACTCAAACACGCAGTATGCGGCTAAAAGACAAGCCACTGAAATAGTAATGTGTTTATGCATAGATCCGTTTGCATAGAAAGTTTCCTCTGGGGGGGGAATCACGTGTGTTTGAAATGGTGGGGACGTCCGAAAGAGTTGATAACACCTTAGTGGTGGTCTGCAAAGCCCTTGTGATTTATATGAATTCATATTCATATTCATAGGCCTAAATCTTTCAGAAAATTCATAGGCCTAGCTCTTATGAAGGTGTTCTCCCAATCCCCTTACCACATAAAACACTTTTCTTTGTTTCTGGTATGCTCAATGCTTTTATATACCATAAATGTTAGCGTCTGATGTTTGGCAGTACTAACTGTAGCCAAAAGGTTGCAAGTTTTTATTTTTATTTTTATTTTGTAAATTTTTTCCCCAATTTTTCTCCCAAATTAATATGCAATTCAACCTCTATTTATTTCGATTCACCCTCCCCTCATGAGCCTGCTGCCCATCCTCCGGGTCAAGATATTATCCTGAGGTGCAACGATCCGCCTCCTCCGAGACAGAACTTCATCCACCTGCTCTTTAGGAATGCCCTACTGCTCCTTGGCGAGCTCGTGCCGACTTTCCCTCCCCCCACCCCCTGGGGCAGACAGCCATTTTACATTTTACATGTACATGGCCCCCGATCAGGGCTCTCAGCCTTAGTCGGGTTTCGAGCCCGGTGGAGTGCGCTACACTACCCGGGGCCCCTAAACTACCCCATTGGGGCCACATACACTGAAAATGTATACATTCACTACTGTAAGTCGCTTTGGATAAAAGCGTCTGCTAAATGGCGTATATTATAAAAGCTTGCAAGTTAAATTCCCGGGTGTGGCAGAGCTGTTGCACCCTTAAGCGTGCAACCTATATGCACTGTGTTGTTTTTTTAAATACCCAACAGTATAAATAGGCTATATGTAAAAAAAAAATGAAATAAAAGCAGAGTCACCATGGACGAGGGTCATATGACAAGCAAATAAACAGCAAAATAATGTAACAAAGAAGGATTTGTTCGAGCACTGGCGTCCTGATGGGAACGCGTACCATCTCTGAGGCTGGCCGGATGTCTATCAAGCCGTTACGAGAGTGGCATAATGACGGCCCTGGCATTTTTTTCTCCAAGGGCCAGGAAGGGAGAGGCGTGATCTGAATGCTGTATTGCTGGGAATTGTTGCTCATCGACCGCCTAAGTAGATCTACAAATCTGAATTCAGATGGGGCCCTTGCAGGGGACATGCAGAAACCTTGTGCACGGGCACACAGGAAACGTGTGGTTCAAACATGCTACAGGGCACCGCAGGCTGTTCTCTTTACGCTGTACTTTTACTGTGTAATTATCGTGTAAAGCCTGCATCTAATTGGTGCTTGAAATTAAGGGATTAATCGAATTATCTGAAAGGGAACCCGAGGGGAAATATTTAATTCAATGTACTAAGCCTACACCTTAAGTGGCCCTAATGAGAGCGATTTAATGAAAGCTTTCTCCATTAAACCACACGCATTCTTTTTCCCGGTAGGAAGATAACTTTAGGTGTCTCTAAGCACGTCATGCATGTTAAATCATTTAAAAAACTGCATCTAGGTGGCTGTCGAAAGCTCATGTCCTGTCACCCATAGCTGCGTTGGTCGCCGCACACAATCTGAAGGCCTCTTATGCAATATTAGAGCGCAGGAACACTAGTGGGATCCATGGCGGGTCAGTGTTTACTCAGCCGCGCTAATTTTCAGCGGCAGATGCTGCTGTTTGGGTCGGCGGGGGGGGCAACTACCCCACGCACGAGAAGAGCATGAAACCGGCGTGGTTTTCCTGCAGCCTGGCCAGCGACGCCTGGAGGTAATGGGGCGGGTTCCGGGTCCTTTCTGTTTCCCACCCCCCCCAGCCTCGTTTCTGCATCTCCCCGGCACCGCATGCGGTCCGCACGACAATTCAGCCACCCTTTGCTTAATATCACGCGCACAACGGGAGAGTTTTCGGGGGGTGGCGACTGTGTCGGATGATGCATCACGCCTCGGGGGAGGAACACATCCCTCACTCCCCAGACTGTCGCTCTCTCAGCGGCGCTCACGTTCAGGGGAGGAACTGCACGGGATAAAACAAGGGCTTGGTGAAAGTGACAGGTCGGAATAGACTTCTCATTTAAAGCGATGAAGAATGACAAGTGCTGAAATGAGACATGATGAAGGGAACTGAGTGTGACACTGTGGAATTACGATACGGTGTAATGAAGCGCATGTAATGCACAGCTGAATGGGTCTGGCTTGCAGGAGAATTAATGTGTTGCACTGAAGGCCGGATGACACAGAAATGTGTAACCTTGGAATATGTCAGCTGTCTGGATATACCAGCTGTGTGCGTGCGTGAGCGCGTGCGTGTTTGTGTGCGTGTGTGTTTGTGTGCGTGTGCATGCGTTTGTGTTTGTGTGTGTGTGCATGCGTTTGTGTGTGTGCGTCTGTGCCAGGCAAAATCAGTGTATATATTAATAGAAGGCAGAGAGTTAGCTACGCTGGCCATTCCTTCACCATATCCATTATCTCACTGGGTAGTCGCCATTTTGTGTTGTCCAGACGCGTCCTTCTAGACGATTCCAGCAGTACCTCGGGTTCTCCCGCAGGGCCTCAGATCTTCTTATCCGAGTTTACCCCAACAGAAGTATCACAGAGGGGCTCAGAGACTCACGCTGGCGTGACAGACAGTGCCCAGTCTCACGGCGAACCTCTGAGCCTGATTCGGCGCTCGCGTGAGTGCACAGAGACGTCCTGCCGGAGCCCTCCCTCACTGTCACTCACACCCGTGGCTCCAGTGGACTCTCTCATAGAACGAATAGATTTTTTTCCTGCTTTTAATAGTGGCGGTAGAGTGCCGACCACTACAAAACATTGCTTGCGCTGTAATGTCTACACCAGGGCAAACAATGACATCAGGGAGACATTTTGAAACAATGGAAGCAGGCTGCTAACTGCAGCGGCCTCTGGACAGGAAAAAGAGCCGTGCCGCCCAGATGCAAACGTTCGGTTTTCTTAAATAGAAAGCGTTCTGTTCCTTAGGGACACTTCCTCTCACAAATTAGGCAAAACATTCCCCCCAACCCCCAGATTGTTTTTTTACCAAAATTTTTAGAAATGAGAAAAAATTATATAGAGGGAGAAAACCCTCATGGAATTCCTTTTTGATTTCTTTAGACCATTTTCACTCATCGTTTTCTCTCAAGCCCTCTGCAGTTCTCGTTATCAGTCATCTTTGTGTCTGAGCCTGTTTTTGTTCCTGCCCCCTTTCTGTTCTTCCATGGCCTCTGTGTTTTGTTTTGTTTTTTGTTTGTTTGTTTTTTGGGGTTTTGTTTAGCGAGAGACTTTGTTGACGTTCAGGGGATGTAGGGTTTCAGCCTGACGCCTTTAGCTTTAACCCTGCCCTGGCTACAGAGCCACGCAAATGGAAATGGGGACCAAGCTGGTCATCCACAATTGTATTTCCTGTCTCCACCACACCTGAAAGAGGAACGTGCTTACCGAGTGAAAGGCTTCACCTGAAAGAGGAAGTGAAAGGCTTTGTTTATTGTGGGAGAGACTGTGAGGGGCTGGAGTGCACATTCGGTGTGCATTAATAAATCCACTTGACAGCTCGTGCATTCAATGTTTGTGTCCCCCGGTGGTGGTGTGTCTCTTTGCATCGATCATATTTCTCACTTTCCCATTTGCAGGGATGGGTCAGCTACCTAGTCGGCTAATTGTCTTTTCAATTCCTTGACAACTGGTTGCTACTTTGACATTTACTTTGACATCTCCCTGTAGCCCTCCCTGCAAGGGAGAGATTCCTATGCACCTAACCTCTGTCTTAGAGGAATCAATGAATATTGATACTAAATATCCTACCTCATACCTCGCAGTAATTTCTGTCAGTGCCCCTTGACTACCATTGCACAACTTCATTTGTAAAAAAATAAAATATGAATAATCACATTTAGGTTTTATTTAAAGAATAGGAAACTTTGATAGAATTTTTCTGGATGCTGCTACCGCACTGCGCTTTAAGCAGACATGCGCAGCGCGGTCAGTTCCTGGGTGGACCTCAGCTCCGAGCAGCAGCTGTCCGTGACACAGAACGCAGGAGTTGACGTGAAGCAGGCGTGGCCCCGTCTGAATGGTGTCTCCTGTCTCCGTTCCCCAGTGCCTTCGGCTGCCCGTACTCGGAAATCAACACGAAGAAGGAGGCCACGCTCCCGGACCGCCTGGGAGGAGAGCGACACGTCGCCATGGTTCCCGTGCAGCTTGTTCAAAAAGCCAAGACCCTGGGCCCTGCCGACGTGGACAAGAAGACGGGGGACTGCACCGTAAAGAAGAGGTGAGGCTCCCTGTGTCGCAGAGGCATGCGGGCTGTCCCGTTTACCCTTTGTCCGATTGGACGCTGCAGAGGGCTCTGCGCTCCTATAGGTTCTTGGATCTGTTTCTCTTTCTTCCTCTTCCCCAAACCTGCCCCAGCAGCGTAAACTCACTCCTGTTTTTGGGGAAGAGAGGTTCAAAGTGTGCGTTCCCTGTTGTGACGCGGCAGATAAAACGCGTCAGGCAGAGTTCCCAGCTTGCCTCACATCCTGTGTCTCAGAGACTCTGAGGTTTTTGCTGCCAGTGCCAGTATCCAGGAGAGCTTCAGCAGTCTGATGATGCACTTTACGCTCAGACGTGGCGTGGGCCTCAAAGATTCTGATTCAAGGTGAGGCAGCATAGGGAGATGTGAAGAACCAAAATGAATAAACCACTCAGAACCACTCAGAATGCCGTGCACTGCGGTTATGAAACACACACACACACACACGCACGCACACATGTACGCACGCACGCACACGCACACACAAACACGTACACACATGTACGCACACACAAACACGCGCACACACATGCACGCGCACACACGCACGCACACACACAAAACACAAACACACGCAACCCCAGACCAGTCTTACATTGGCAAGGACAGTACTGTGGCTCAGTGAATCTGTTGTTCATTAGATCCATTCTTAGTAATGCCAAAGGCTCAAGGTTGGCTGAATTGTGCAATACAGTTGTTATGCTGATCGAATGACAATATGCAAAGCGGATTAAATAAAAAAAATAAAAATGTACATGCTTTTGATTTGATCCTAAAACTTTGAGGTAATGTAGAGCTGTTTTTTATCTCAGTTCTTGGGTAGACATTTCTTTTACATTCTTACATTCTTTTGATTGTTATGAGAGCAATAGGACTGGCAGAGTGAACACAGTACCCTCCAAAATGATTCACAACCATGATAAAGATGAGCAAAGAAGGCTGTAAGAAATAAACAGTACAACTAATGAGCCACGTGACAATCCCCAGATGAGAACAGAGCAGCAGGAGACGGAGAGTGGATTTTATGGTCAAAGGACCAGATCTTTATTTAATATTGTTCTCTTTTCTCCCAGACACGGGGAAGAGAAAGAGAGAGAGAGTGCAATATAACAAAATAATAGAAAAACCTTTGTCCGTCGCCCTCGCGGGTTCGGGACAAAAACAATAAACGAAAAATAACGAACTAAATCAAATAAGCCTTTCAGCAAACATTTAAAAACCTTGCAACTTTTCAGCCGCTTCAGGCAATACTCTCGGTCTCGACAGCCTTCTGCTTCCTGGTTCCAGCCCCCTACTAAAGAGAGCAGAGCAGTTTTAAGCACACAGGTATAATTAGAAGACACAAGACAGGTGTGTGCTCTGGTTGCTCTGCCAGTAGGCGTGGCCGCTAATCGCCCCGATTCTGCTGCTGAGACCGGTGTCTTCTTTGAGCAGAGCTATATTGTATGCTCCAAAAATGTTTTTTTGAAATACATTTTATATTGATAAAACTGCTCAGAGAGAAAGATTTTGTTTAAAAGTAATATTATTTTTCCCCAAAAGACTTGTGTCACAGTTATTCACATCCCTAATAAGTAATATTGTAGTGGTAAACCTGCCCGTTAGAGGAAACAAGTGCATCTTTCCCCCATGCACAATGAGACAAATGGTTTGAGAGGCAAAAAGGTCAGGGGTCACATCTAAAAATTTGTCCGAAAATAGGCTCTATTGAGGGCAATAAACAAAAATAAGCATCTGCAGTTTCCTAAACTGATTTGGAACTTTTTCTTCTTCTTTTTTTTCTTCCATGTTTTTCTCCCAATTTGGTGGCCAGTTGTACCCTCTATTCTTTTATTCACCCTCCCCCACGAGCCCGTCACCCATCTCTACCGGACAAGCCAATACCCTGAGGCCGGCAATTATCCGCCTCCTCCGAGACAGAACTCGCCCACCTGTCTTACAGGAACACCCTCCGCGCTTCTTGGCGAGCTCGTACCGGCTCTCCCTCCTCCTTCCCCCTGGGGTGGTCAGCCAATCGCCAGGAGCCCT